>PVLA01006894.1:0-59643 GCA_004027455.1 Hydrochoerus hydrochaeris | reverse complement strand
CAAAATAAGTAAGAATCATATTTATAAATATCATATTGTGTCTCTAATGTAAAAAGTAAATAAGAACTACAAGTGTAATAAAACCAAAATGTGTAATTGCTATTGTAAAAAAGAGAGGAAAAGAAAGTGCTCTAAGGGATATAACTGCATGTATGTTTGAGTGTGTAAAATAGATGACTATATTGCTGAATCTTTGTGGGATCTTTGAGCAGAACTGTTTGTAGTCTGACTATTTGAATATTTACTATGTACCCTTTAACTTTGTAACTTGAACAACTACATCCAGGATGACAGTATGTAATTTATAAATTACTGATTTCTTAGTGGGGCTTTTCTCATTCTCCTTTTTCTTTTTTTCTTTTAGAATTCTGTATTGTTGCTGCCCTTTTTTCTGTTTTTCTTTTTTTTCTTCTCTTTAAATAAAATTTTAAAAATGTATAATTGCTATTGTAAAAACATAGGAAATAGAAAGCACTATAAAAGATATAGCTGCATGTATGTTTAGGTGTGTGGGATTGATGACCATATTTCTAGGTTCTTGTTGGATTGTTGAACAGATCTGTTTGCACACTCACTGCTTTAGTGTCCACTTTGTGTGCTTTAATTTTGTAACTTGAATAACTATTTCTAAAAAAAATATGTAACTCATCAACTAGTGATTTCTGTTTATCTTCTTTTCTTGAAATTCTGCAATATTTCTACCTTTTTCCTGTTTTTTTCTCTTTAAATAAAAAAAGAAAAATGTTTATAATTTAAAAATCAAACAGTAAAGAATATAAAAATATAAGATCACTCTAGTTGAAAGTATTTAGATATGTATATGGTTATGATTAAAAGGTAGAAAAGAATATGGATAAATCAGAATGAGGTAGAATATTACAGACATCTGTATCATCAAGGTTTTACTCCCTAAATATATTTTGAATCCAGTGCATTTCTACCATGCCTACCACAACTACCTCATGCCAAGATTCCGTCTCTCAGTTTGAGCATCCCAGCAGCCCACACACACTCCCTCTTGCAATATATTCTTGTTTTTAGTGACTAGAGCAATATTCTATATATAATCTGTGTTTTATAATACCTTATGCCTACAACTTCTTATTATGCTTAAGATACAACCCAAATTTTAACCCAGCTCAGCAGCTCTGAATTTACTCTAAGGAATTCTTTAAATTTCTAAAAATTATTGAGTGCTTCAAAGAGCTTTTGTTTGTATAGGCTGTATCTGCTACCATCTACAGTATTTGAAATTAAGACAGAAATACAAAGAACGTTAATTTACTAATTTGTGTCTAAAGAGCAATAATAAATCCATTTGATGTTAACAAAGTAATACATTTATTAAAAACACTAACCGCCCATCCTTATCAGTAAGAAGGATGCCATTTTGTTTCTTTTTGCAAATCTTGCTAATGTCTGGCTTAATAGAAGACAGCTGGGTTATCATGTGTGTTTCTGCCTTCAATCTGTTTTGGCATGTTGTTTGGTGGCAAGATATTTAAAAACTCTAGCTTCCCAAAGAATGATAGAAAAGAGAGGAATATTTTAATATTATTTTCAGAGAACTGTTGATATTTTCTTTGATACTACATGCAAACTCGGCTCGTGGTAGTGTCTTCAAGGTTTGTCACAGGGTAAGAGCTGAAGCATTATCCACGGATATTTTATATGGTGAGAAGTATATTAGTGTATCTTGCACTTTGCTAAAAAAAAAAATCACACAGGTTGATTCCACAAAGTCTCTACATATTAGGTGCCTGTGAACTTCAAAGAGGAAAATAAGATTTTCCTGAAAATTCTAATTATTTTAAGATTGAAATTTTATCATTTGATACAAAAAAATGTAACTTGTTTTCCTTGGCATGATGAAGCTCACTTTTGAAGTGATAGGTTTATTTTTTAGAAAAGATTTGCCCAATAAGCAAATCTAAATAATCCTAATTTGTAGGACGTTATTTCAAGTACAAATGCTGTTTCCCAAGAAACGCTCCCCATGAATGCTCACAGAGCAGCCCCTGTGCTTTTCCTTGGAAGTGGATATACAGCAGAAGCACTTAACATATGCTTCACCAAAAAAAAGTTATCATTTTTTTGGAGTTTTGTATTATTGCTTCCCTTGTTTTTTTTTTCTCTCTCTCTTTAAATAAACAAAGGGTGTACTCCCAGCTCCAGTTTTAATGCAATTAGCAAGCCTGCTGCTTTGTGACAGTCATTCTTAAGTGAATCTAGCATTATGAGTACTGGTCCACAATGGCGATAAAGAATACAGTCACTAGTAGTAGATGTCAGTGTCCCCGCCTTGGTAGGCATTAGAGGTCCACCGTTGCCTTCCATCATCAGTACAAATATTAATACATAAAAATAGCTCTGACTTTGCAATTTGCTCCCTAACAACCATTGGATTCCCATGGGTCTGTAAAGCACATGTTGAGAGCACCCTGTCAGATTCACCAACGCATCTCCCACTACCCCCTTGCCTCACTCTGCTACCTTCCACGCTCGCTTTCTTGAATACACCGATCCCATTCCTGCCTCATTTCTGCTTTCTTCCACTGGCTGGTGATGCTTCTACCATCGGAGTTCACCTATCTTGGTCTTCAGCATCTCCTCCAGTCGCCATGTAACCGATACCCCTCCAACAGGACTTTCTCAATTCCCCTATCTGTAACAGGCTCCATATTTTCCAGGAAAGGCTCACGAATTCTCTGTCCACTCGTTCTGTTCCAGATTCCATCCCAGCACTCATGAAAACTAGAATGGCATTATTTATCTATTTGTTTAATTACAATTTGTCCCACCCCACTAAAAAGTAAACTTCATGAGAGTGAAAACTTATTTTATTTGCCATTACAGCTCTAATACAGTACTGCATAAATACTTCTTTTCTGACTAAACTAACTTACTTTTCTTTTTTTAAAAAGAAAACCCCTCATTCTATTTATATGATTTTATAAGGGAGAGTTTTAGCTCAGTGCTTCCCAAGAAAAATATAATGCAAGCCACTTACATAATTTTAAATTTGTTAGAATTCATACTAAACAATAAAAATAAGCAAAATGATTTGATCATCTATTTTTATTTAAATATATAACTTAAAATTGTGGTTTTTGACATGTAATCAACATAACATTAATGGAACTTTTAAAGACAGTTTTCTTACTCTTTGTAATCTAGAGTGCATTTTACAGGATGGTTTTAGGGCTCAAAGACCACATGTCAGTAGTTAGTTAGTGGCTGTCACAGTGGGGAAGATGCAGAAAACTAGGTCACCCCATTTACTTCTCCCGTACCTCAGGACCTGATGGAAAAATTTGGTACAGTAACTACAACCATAACCCCAATAATAATTACCCGAGGCAGCCAAACAAGGGAAAAGATCAATTTCACACCATGGTGGCAGAAAATGCTGCCATCGACCCACACTTCTAACCACTCCACTCCAGTGTCTGTAAGTGGAACTAGGGAAAGAAGGGCAGCTGCCGGTCTAGGAGAATTAGAATAAAGAGGTGAGTGGGTAACCCAGCCCTTAACTCCCACTGCTGGGCCTCAGCAGAATGAAGCAACTCTGCAGCAGCACACTGAAGGGAGAGCTTAACTCTGTCTCCACACGGATTCCAGAGTGACCTTGCCAAAATGCAACTCTGCTCACACCACTCATCTATTTTAAACCCTTCACTGGAGTATCTTATCCTCAAGATAAATCCAAGCTTGTTGGTACCACGTCACACAGGTTCCGTGTGGTTGAGCTCTGCCATCCACACTCACACACTGAACAAGTTTCACTTCCCTACATCAGGATTCTATGCACCATGAGCTGAGTCCCACACCTGCTCAGAATACACAGCTCCTTTTTTCCTAACTCCCAAATCCTCCAAATTCAACTCAGATAAAACGATAGGAACAATACAAGCTGTGGTCATGTAGGATACTCAGAAAGGGAGGAGAGATGAGTATACAGACATGAGATCTTAGGGGCAGTAAAAGTGTGTTACACAATACTGTAATGGTGAACATATGACACTATATTTCTGCCAAAATCCATAGGAGGTATAGAGTGAAAAATGAGCCCTGATGTAAACTGTTATCTGAGTAACTGATAATGTGTACATATATTCAATCATCAGCTGTAACAAATGTACCACACTAACACAAGATAATAGCAATAAAGGAAACTGAAAAATAGGTAATACCCTGGAATACTGTGTTTTCTGTTTTGTTTTTCTAGAAACCTAAAATTGTACCAAAATATAATCTGTATACTTTTTAAAATCACAACTCTGCCACCACCCACCATGCTGGTCTCCTTTGTTCTGTATTATTTTGTATCTTTTCTTTCCTATTCCCACTTTTCTTTTCTTTCCTCAATACCTGACATGTCTATGTAATTCATTTATTTTTATTGTTTTTTTTCTTGACTGCAATGAAATTTTCATAAAGACAAAGTTCTCATGTCTTTAGCTACAAGTGTGTAAGTCTTTATAGCCTTGTTTGATACAGAGTACGGGCTCAAAAATATCTTTTGAATAAGGACAAAGTAAACTTCCCCTCCAAAAAAAAAAAAAACTAAAGAAAATAACATCAGGGATTCTTGGAAACAGGAGCCATTACTCCAGGTATTAGTGAGGACAGCTCCCCGAGTGACTGAAAGTCACAGGCAGAGAGAATCCCACGCTGGATTGGACAGGAGACTGGCAAGGGATAGGACAAACTTCTTAAGATGCAAAGTAGATTCAGGAAAACACACACTCTCACTGGAGCTATTAGTAGGAATAATATCACCAAGTATATTTTAAAAGGTAATTTAAAATAACCAAAATACAAATAAATACTTTAGTCAAGGATGTCATAAGAAATTGAACTGTAGTGTGCTTTTAAACACTTAATGTCATCCTTAAAATGAAAGTATATTTGATCTTGATCCTGGAATATCATCTCCTGGGTAATAGAAGATAACAGATATTAACCTCTACATTTCGGCAAAATTGATTTCTATTTGATCTTTTAGTGAGCCACATTTGTGTAATAAGATAGATGCGGCTAACTGTTTAAATAATTTTAGAATATTTTTGTATACAAAGTATTTATATTACCATTTCAGAAAGCAAGGGAAGTTCATAAGTCCTGATGATATATAAAGTTGACAGCATATAGGACTTAGAAGAAGAGATGGGGAAAAGTCTAATGATACTTCCTTCAACTTTTATAGCAAAGAATCATGAAATTTCACCTAAACATGACAGAACACAAATAGAGACTCAAAGAGATAACTAAAATGTGATCAACAGCATTGCTAAATGTAATAATAAAACAACTGGAAGACAGAGAAGGGAGACTGAGAAAAATCAAATAATCTTTCAGTTTTCATTTTGAAAAGTCAAAAATTAATATCAAAATGATATAAATCAAGACTTAAGTGTAACTTGGCTATATGTAGCCAATAATCAACAGAACTTCATTTTTAAGAAGAATTTTATGTGATAAGAGGTATTATTTTTCCATGAGCAAAGTAATTCAAGTGCAACCTTAAACTTGTAAGCTAACTCAATTCCAGCTTTTCTGTGCTCTGTTCCTAAAAGCACATCTTCTGAAAGCCAGGGAGAATGAACTCCAATGCCTTAATAAATAGCTTTTAAACAAATACTTTATCATTTCAGACAACTTACCAATAAAAAAAGAGTAAAATAGAATGCACATATTTGGATCATAAACTCTATATCTCCTCTATAATCATTTTAGTCAAAATACAAAAATAAATGTTTTCTAAAGGTTTGTACATAGAAAGGACAGGGATAATGTTCCAGAACATAGAAAGCTGTCCTTTTTTAGAAATAAGTGAAATGACTGTAGTATGAATGCTGTTTCATAAAATGTGAAAACTGTAAGATGACTTTGAGCAAAGAACAGACATTAAAAACAGGCCTAATAAATAAGAAGTTTTAAAATGCTTTCAGGCATTTCCTTTTTGCCTAGCAGTTACTTTTAATAGAAACACAATATACATGAAGAATTGAAGTGTTGCTGTCTTAACCTAGACATTCTAACATTTACAACTTACATGTACAGTTAACTACTCATGTAAAATAAATGACTACTTATATCAAGTACATAATAAAAAAGAAAATTTATGTAATTTACTTCTACCAGTGGGAAGAAGTGATAGAATTGTACACTGGATACTATTCTTCCCCACACACACACACTGGATATTATTCTTTGGGGAATTTTTTTAATAAATAATTTCTAAATTCAGATATGATAGACCAACTATACTACAGCAATTGAATATATTAATACTTCTTTTATGCATATCATCCTTTAAGCAATTTAATTAAATAGTACTATTCCAACTGCTTCCCATCAAAAATGGAATACAAATTAATTTTCAGTCATGGCCACAACCTCAGGTAAGACATATTTAATTAATCTTTGACTGGCCTTAAGCCAAAAGAAATTCAGAATGTTCTGGGTCACACTGCTTCTATTTTAATAGAAATATATTTTATCTTAATAAAAATATATTTAGGAGATGGTATTTGCAATAAGGAAATGGAAGCTTTTTTAGGAAAACCCAGAAAGATCAGAGAAAAGACTCTTACAAGAAGTGCATGGGTCCCTGCAATTAATCTAAGCATTGGAGTCGATGAAAATGTAAAAGCTGATGATAGGAGACTGGATTACTGTCACCCTTTCCTGCCCTCACACACAGACACAGATCTATGGGAGCCCTTATATTTCTCTGCTTACTGTTGTCAGGTTGGTCATGTGATTTCATTTGGCCAATGAAATGTCAATTCTGAAGTAGGCTTCTCACTTCGTTAGAAGCTCCCAACCATGGCCATGGGAATATGACCCAACTATCCCACTGGGCTTGGACGAATAAGAAACATGTGGCACAGACTGCAATCTCACCCTAGCTCTGAGCCATGACAGGTTGAGTGCTGTCCTAATCACTGAACCCCAGACAACTTACAAGCCAGCATGTGGCAGACAATGTTTATTGTTGCATGCCACTACATTTGGAGGGTAACTGTTACACTGCATTATTGTGGCAAGGCTGAGATAATATCTAATATTTCTGAAAATTATTTAGGTTGTCAGTCCACGAAGACTGGAGTAAATGCCAAACACACAAATGTGTTCATGGATTTCTAATACAAATGATTAAGATGAAATAATCAGAGGTTTGGCATTTCATCCTTTACGTAGAAAATGGAAAACACAAATTAAATCTTTATTCAAAAAATATAAGTTTAAGAGCATTTAAATGTCAAAAAAATATATTTGAGATGGAAAGTGTTTTGTGACCAACCAAAACAATACTCAAAATGTAACCATTTAGCAGATCTTATCAACTACCTATTAAGTACTCAACAGATGCTGGGACTAGAGAGATGAGATCTCCAGGTTAAGTAAATAAGACATTGTCAACCAGGTAATAAGTATTATATGCCATAAATGTTAATGCTGGGATTATCTTCATCAATATCTTCAAAAATATATAACGTATTATAATACCAGTGCAATACAATGCCTCTTAAATGTCAGTCTGCACAGAATTGAAGTAGCATACCACACAAAGAACTCCTATGACTTTAGGCACTCTGACCAGTGTCTTAGAGGAGATGGCATCAAAGATGGAAAAAAGAAGTATGAGTAAAAGTTTGCAAACCATAGGATCAGAGAGAAGTTATTCCGGCACATATAAAACACAAACATGAATGCACTTAGCCAATAGAGGAAAGAGTGAACCAGAGTGATTCTACTGAAACATGAATAAGGCCACTGCCTTAAGACTACTTTTACTAAAGACCTTGCTAACTCAATTATCCAATTCCCATTATTTGTACCAAAAGAGCCCTCCTGGTGGGCTGCACATTGATTCCATAAATATAATTCTCCACTTAGTTATTATAAAGAAATTTCAAGAGACTTCACATTATTTTTATTAGAGCTATTTGTTAGCTAATCATCCACCTTTTCAAATATTTGGTGTTCATAAACTGTTATAATACTCCCAACGTTATTGTGGAGTCTGAGAAGGAGGGAAATGAAGAGGCAGCAGCTGCAAACCCCTTATCTCCAAGGCAAAGGTACACATAAAAGTGGATCAAATTCTTGCCAATTTCAGAAAAGAAACTATTTTTAGTGCATAATCATTGTTGCCTTGAGGTAGCCCTTACTTTTAATCACTATTCTAGATTTTATTATAAATTACTATTAGTTTGCTTTCATCCGTGTTAGTACTTTTTCCCTGAACTACTTGCTACTAGAAAACATCCCTTACATGTTTAACAGAATTTCAAATGTAATGTGTCCAAAGTCAAATTATTTGATTAATAACTCCTCCTCAAAGCAACTAAAAAAATAAATAAGATGTTGTACTCATGTTTGTATTACTTTACTCAGGCTGTCATAGCAAATAATGCAATAAATAGTATATACCATATTTCAAATGTAATGTGTTACATACTAAGTATTATTGTTTTAATACTGAGCGGCTTAACTAACAAATTAACTCTGAAATTTATTTCAGAGTTGGGAGGCTGGAAATTCAAGATCTATGTACCAGACAGAGGAGTTTCACACTGTTCTCTTGACTTATAGGCTGCCACCTTTATATTATGCTCACCTGACACCTCTTATGTACATACACGCACAGACAGTGTCTTAGTTACTATTTCTCTAGTGACTGAGACAAAATTCCCAAAACTCAAAGTTAAAGGAAGGAAAGGTTTATTTATCTCACAGTTTGTAAAGGTTTCAGTCCATAATCAGCTGGCAAGGCAAGGTAGAACATGGCAAAGGGTGACTGTTCATGATGGTGAAAGACAACAAAAACAGTAACTGAAGGAGCAGGGACAAACCTCTTTCTGTCTCTTACATTGTATGCAAGCTACCTGCCCTAGGACAGATGCAGCTCTCATACACTTAATCCCAACGTTGGACCATGAGTAAATCACAGACTCTAGATCCAACACCTCTGAAAAGCCTGCTCCCCATGACTGCA
This sequence comes from Hydrochoerus hydrochaeris, assembly GCA_004027455.1. Taxonomy (NCBI): domain Eukaryota; kingdom Metazoa; phylum Chordata; class Mammalia; order Rodentia; family Hydrochaeridae; genus Hydrochoerus; species Hydrochoerus hydrochaeris. Next base: position 50,633 of record PVLA01006894.1, on the reverse strand, counting down.
TGAGGCTTTGGGCGGGGGGCATCTAGATAGAAACAATAACACAAGGTCATCAATGCCATCATATAAAGACCAACAATCATGACCTCATATAAGCATAATGATGCCCTAAAGACCCTGTCTCTAAAACACTGCACACTGGAGGTTAGGGCTTAACATGAATTTGCAGGGAACGCACTACAGGCCACAAGCAGCTACTTATGGTAAATGGCATCACTATTCACCACAATAATTAGACCAAGAAAAGGTCTGAAATCAGACTCTTTTCAAATTTTTATACCCCACATGGAATTTATCACCAAATTCTGCTGGCTCCACCTTCAATACAAAGTCCAAATCCAATAAATTCTGCCCTGCTCTGCGCCCCTAACCTAGTTCAGAGTGATATCAGGATTCCTACAGTTGCTTATGATATATTTCCTAGCCCCCCTTTACTCTTTCTTCCCTAAAATCTTTGCCCTACGAAGTAAAGCTTTGAAAAATAACCTCTCTCCCCTCCTCAGGTTGCTCACTGGCTTCATGCCCCATGAAGAGTGAAGACCAAGTCCTCACCAGGCCTCATAGGGCTAACAATTGGGCCGCACCCCCTCCACTCTCCCTTTACTCACCTTTCTACAACCACACTCCTTGCCTTACTCTTCCTCACACATTTCTAGAATATTCCTGTCTCAGAGCCCCAGTTCTTAGTGTCCCCTAAAATTGTAAACTGTCCCTTAAATAGTCCTGTCTCTGTTTCTCATTTCATCTCAGTTATGCAGGTTTTGGCTCAAAGATGTCCTCCTGAGGGAACACTTTCCTGATGGCCTAGTTTAAAATGCCTTCTTCCTTTGATTTGTTTCCATACCATATTACTTTTCACAATAATGGTGTTATATACCTATGTGTTTGTGCATGATTATCTATCTTACCCACTAGAAAGGAAGTTTTGGAAGGCAGGGAATTTCACCTCTATCTTCCTTTGTTTTGTTTTTTTTCCCTTCCTTCTATTCTTTTTCTCTTCTTCTATCTAATTCCCCTTCTTTCTGCTTCTTTCTGCTTCTTCATACCCCTTCCTTCATTCCCCTCATTCTTTTTCTTTTTTCTCTCCTTTTCCTCCTCTCCACTATATTTCCCCAGCCTAAAATAGCACCAACACCATATTATCTACTTAATTAATATATGTTGGATTGAATTGATTTACAATAGGTTATTGGAACTTCCTGGTTAGTCTTATAATATGTAGTAATGCATACTGCAACACCATTTTAAACTTAGAATTTTCTAATAGCTAGACCATAAGATATCTACAGGCTATGTTCAAAGGTAAACCATTAAATTACTTGCTCCAAAGTTGTGTTGGTCCCCAATTACTATAAAAAAAATGCATGAGATAATGTACCTATAAAAAAAAGGCTTTGGGGCTCTCAGTTTCAGAGGTTCTAGCCCCTCATTCATTGGCCTCATCCCTTTGGGCCTGTGGTTACACAGTGCATCGTGGTGAGAGAATGCAGCAGAGCAAATTATTTACTTCAGAGCCAAGAAGCAAAAAAGAATGAGGAAAGGATCCAAGCTCCACACATTCACTCAATGACATTCCCATAATGACCTAGGATTTTCCCACTAGGCCTCACATTCTAACCCTTCCACCACTTCTTAATAACACCATCCTGGGTATTAAGCCCTTACCATCTAAGAATTTGGGGACATTCAAGATTCAGACCATAGCAAATTCACAGGTTGTAAACTAAAGCATCTATCCTCCTTATCCTACCTGAAAATACAACTGAACATTCCAGATTCACTCACACTTTATCACTGTATTGCATCGTTATTTATCTACTAGAAAGTATGAGCCAGAGAAAAATGTGCAAGAATCACATGTCAGACTGTAACAGACAATTCTAAATAAAAAACCCCAATAAGAAATCATTTAGAATTGTATGAGCCATAGTTAGAGATCATGGAAAGTTTGCTGAAGGATAAACCAGGCCACACATCTATTACTATGGTTTACCATCTAGCTTTTCCTTCAAAAGACTATGGCTTTGTTAGAAGAGAGAAAAGAAAGAAGAGAAACATTCCAGAGTCATAGGACCAAAGTAAACAGACATGACCTAGAGAGTTTCCTTGGGCTATGGAAATCTCCTGAGCTCCCAGTCCAGGGGGAAGGAGTATCCCAAATGAGACAGAAGGAGCACAGCTTTCAGGCTGTTCCTCTGTCTGGTCACCCTGCTTCCATCATGAGTGTGCATTCCATCAGTAAGCAGTTGGCCTCTTAGCACATTTGTGATTATCTGAGAGGCTGCAGTAGAGCAATGTGGAGAAGAAGAAATTAGCAAAGGCAGCTGGGGACATATATTACAACAGGCAGTACCCAAGGGAAAGAAGCATAGCATAAATCTTTCTCTGTTGTCTCTGAAAAACTTGTAGACAGTATAATGGTCTAAAGGAAAAGAGCCAAGAAAGTGATACAAGAGTTCAAAGGATGTATAAGACAATGTAAAGAGATAAAATAAAAAGTAAGTTGTCAGACTATAGACAAGAAGTAGAAGGGAGAGACACATAACTTCAAAAATTAGAATTCATAAAAAAATCAGAATCATGGGGACAATTACATGAAACAAACTGTGAGTCAATAAAAGTATTTAAGAGTTTATTGCAATAAATACAGACATGAAAAAGAAAACATCCTTAATGAGTATTATTGATATTTAGAAAGAAAAGAACAAGAGAAAAAATAAATAGAAATAAGTGCTCAAAGATATGCTAGAAAAAATGTTCTCAAAATAAAACTTCTTTAGATTTTAAAAATATACAAAAAGATCAAAGCCAAAATAGAAAGTCATTGAACCTCAAGGAGAAGGAGAGATACTATAGATATCTAATAAAAGAGGGAAAAAGGAAGACATTTCAAAGGGAGTAAAAATTTGAACTCAGATTTATCCAAAGCAACACACACAGATATGTAATGTTGCCATAATCTATAATTTTAGAACCATGCAATTAAAGTCTTAAAAATATTCTCATGCTTATAAGAACTAAGGGATGGGTGCTAAGTTCTACAAAAATTTCCTTATAATCATGAGCATACCATATGAAACAAACAAAATATTGGCACACAATTCAAAAACAAAACAAAAAAAATAAATGAGAAGTTAAAGATAATAAAAAGAAAACAAAGCAATTTTTTAAAAATTTATGAATGATTTAATTGCCCACACAGAAAATTCAATGAAATCAGTGACAAACCACTGGAATTAATAAGCACATTCTGCCAGCATGAGCCAAGAAGAGAACCAGAGAGCCGCCCCCGAGATCCAGCCATAGCCATGCTGAAAACCAGGAGGCTACACAAAGAAGCAATTCACTGGCTGCCTTCTTGGTAAGTGCCTCCCTCCAGTGTGAGCCAAGAAGAGAACCAGAGAGCCACCCCCGAGATCTGGCCACAGCCATGCTTGAACCCAGGAGGCTGCACAAAGAAGCAATTCACCCGCCACCCTCTTGGTAAGTGCCTCCCTCTGGCATGAGGCAGGAAGAGATCCAGTAGTATCTCCTGTGAGCCTACCGGTGTGTGGGCATGGAATCAAACAGCCCATCACCACCCCACCACCCCCATTAGCAACTGGGGACAGAAGTCTGAGCATCTCTTGGAGGATGACTGTATGCAATATAGCAAATATCTTCTCTTTGAAAGCAAGTGTTGTTTTCAGGTTTTTTTCATTATGATCAATTGCTTTACTCTATTCAATAATTCTCTTTCAATTGATTTTATAATGTTCTGTTTTTGGTTTGATTTTGGTATACCTAATTGACTAGACAACTATTGTGAAGATAATGAGATATACTATGGTACCTATTACTATTATCCCAGTAACCTGCTGTGAAGTTCTGTACCAAATTCACTGCACTGTCTCAATTGGCTTTGTTCTGTCTTGTTCTGTTGCATTTCTACTACATTTAAAATAAACAAATAAAAAATAAGCACATTTTGTGATACAAGCAACTAATACAAGATTCACTTGAGAACAGTAGCATTTTTCTACAACAGCAAACCACTTAAAAATAAACTAATATTGAGAGGAGCTAAAGATGGCCAATCAGTGAGCAACAAAATACAAAGCCTCCCAGGAGAAACAGTTCATATGCCAGAGTAAAACATCCTGGAGAGATCCAGACAGAGGGAGATGGATCCTCTTGCCACAGGAAGAGGTTAGAGTGAAGAAAGCTCATCAAGCATGCAGTCTCAGGCTACAATTGGAACAGCTAAAATTACTGGACATGGCACTTTCATGCAACCCACCCAATGGGCTCACCAATGGAGAATGAAGCCAGCAAGGGGACCTTCATTAATCCACAGTCAATGCTGGGAATAAGATGTTCCCCCCACAGGAAGGGCACCACCAAGTGGGCAGCATGTTGCAGTCAGGCAGGAGGAGCCTGAACTAGGGGCAAGAGTGACTTCAGTTGGTTGCTCCCTCCCCAGAGCAGATTCCTGGGATTTGCTTGGCCTGGGTCATGCCCCTGGCTGGGACCCAATAAACTGTCCCAGATCAATTCCCTATGCCTAGCACACACTAACCTTGTGAAGGCTCCTTAAGTTTGACTGGCCCAGTGGGGAGGGGCCCGCTTATGCAGCCCTTGCTTACACCTCAGTGACAAGAACAAACAGGAGAGGGCAGAAATCCCTCACCAGCATGCTTCAGAAGAACCATAACCAACAAGGAAAGGGGCTGAGACCTCCACTATACACCTATATGGAAGAAACAAAAACCATGACAAGAGAGAGAAACAAGAAAAAAGCCCCCAACCCAAAACCCTGAGAACATTGATCCAGGAGAGGGAAAAACAAGAGAGACTGAGGGCAGCAAACATGCAACATCAGACATGGTTTCAATGGACATTAAGAGATATCTTCGGGACCTTGTAGATAAGCTCAAAACTGAGATATTAAATCAGGTAAAGCAAGATATAAGTAGATTAATAAAAGAAATGCTAAGCATCTCTCAGGAAGATACAGACAGAAGAAGGGAGGAACATAAAAAAAGGAGAGAAACATTAGATAAAGAATATAAAGAAAATATAGAATACATGAAGCAGATTCAAAGAGATTACCAGGAAATTAAAAACTCCACTGAAAGCTATCAAAACTCCTTAAAAGAAAAAAAGGATAGACTTTCAAAACTTGAAGATAAGTTGCTAGTGTGTGATCATGAAAGGAAAGATCTCTTAAAAATAACAAGGAAACAGGCAGTAACAATACAAAGGCTAGAAGACAATAAGAGAATCTAAATTTAAGAATAAGAAATGTGAACGAAGAAGCAGGAATACAAACAGGCAAATTACAAAGTTTATTCACAGAAATAATTAAGGAAAACTTCCAAAGCATGGGAAAAGAAAATGACATTTGGCTATGTGAGGCATACAGAACTCCAGCCACCTACAACCAAAACAGAGCTACACCCAGACATATAATAATCATGATACCAGAAATTCAATATAAAAACAGAATATTAAAAGCTGTGAGAGAAAAGAAACAGATTACCTATAAAGGTAAGCCCATCAGAATCACAGCTGACTTCTCGACACTGACCATCAGATCAAGAGCTTGGAGCGAAGTATTCCAAGCCCTGAAAGAAAATAACCTCCAGCCCAGATTGACGTACCCTGCAAAACTGTCACTAGAAATTAATGGAGAAACAAGATGCTTCCATGACAAAGAGGAACTGGGCGAGTTTGTGACCACCAATCCAACCCTACAGAGAATACTGAAGGACATTCTAGAGAGAAGAGAAAAAAACCCAGGATTTTAGGAACAGTGGCAGAAAGGCCTCAATGAGTGGGGCAAACAGTAGAATGAAGGCGAAAAGTAGACAAAGACAGAAAAATAGCATAGCAGAAATGAGGCAGAGGAGGATAGCTAGAATCTCTAACATAGATGGCCTTGATGCACTATATTGTTAATAGTGCACCAAGATTTAAAACTCACATTACTCACGCCACTCTGCTTAGATGTATTATATTCTGTTCCAGTCATTCTACCTGTACTAGACTTGAGGGCACAGACAGTTATCCTGAAAATTACAGGATATAGTATGGTAATCATCCTTAATTCCTATTAACTTAATCGAAAGCTCTTTAAAACCTACACTGTTTTACCATGACTGATCATAATTGAATCTGGTTTGTTAGATCACTGTTTTGCATTGATAGATTTTATTCAAAGCTGTTATGATTGATAGTATCAAATCTGAGAGTATAGGCAATTACACTGAAGATGACAAGATTCACTAGAATATCCACTCTGGTTTAATTATTACCTAGCTTTGAAGTTTTATATTGTCTACAATGTTTTATTTTTACTAATATTGTCATGTACTGCTATATTTAATTATACTGTTATATTCAATTATACCTGATGATATTGACAATTATATTGAGGATAATAAGAGACAACACAGTAATCACTGTAGATCACTTTGTACTGTGGTTTTATATAACTTTTTAGTTTCATGTTTTTATAGGAATTTGTTTTGTTTTATTTTGCTATTTTTTTCCCTCTAGTACAGAAAGGATAGAAATATATTTAGAGACTCATGCATGTGTAGCTGTTTACAGACTCACTATTTGAATACCTACTTTGTATGCTTTAATTTTGTAACTTGAACAACTACTTATAAGAGGACAATATGTAATTTATCAACTAGTGATTTCTTACTGTTATATTTTTTTTGAAATTTTGTATTATCTCTACCCTTTACATGTTTTTTCTCTTTAAATAAATTAAAAATAAATAAACTAATATTTAATTAATAATTCATAATAGCAGTAAACTTAAAAAGTACATAGGAAATTAAAAGTAATTCAGAAATCCTTTATGTAGATAAAATTAAATCTTAATTAGAAACCTAAAAGTTATAATATTTATTACATACTCTCAGATGGGAACATTTGATATTAAGAATTAACCAGTCTTTCCCTGATGAATCTAAAATCTGATATAACCACAATCATAATTAAAGTTCCATTTTTGAAGAATTTTGATAATTTCATCCTAGGACATTTTAAATTTTTGAAAAATTATAAAAACAGTCAATATAATATTGCAAAAAAAACCAGGGTATTTTTTCTGAGAAATATTTATTAAACATCCCAAAGTTATAATAATGAATATAGTACTGGAACAAAAAAAAATAGACTAAAGATAATTTTTATATGATGATGTTGGCACTTTAAACTAAATGAGAAATATTACCTGTATAATGAATAACACAGGTAAAATCAACTCACATATATAAACTCAAAATAAAGCTTTACTGTAAAGTAGCAGTGTTTACAGTCATGGTTGTCAAAATGGGAGAATTAAAACAATTAATGCCAAAACACTGTAGGGAAATCTTGTCATAGCCTTGGAAAGCAAGAGGACTTCTTCACTGTAGTCCTCGAGTCACCTATATAAAGATTTTGAAAGATACTGAAAGATTTGACAAAATAAGAATTTCTGTTCAACTGAAGTTGAATGTGAAAATTTAAGCACAAAAAGATTGATAGATGAGGAATTGCCTGCAATCCAATACCAATGAGGAAATCATGTGTAGAACACCATCAAATCAAAATCAAACATAAACAAAAAATTAAATTTAAAGAAAGAAAAAAAGCTAAAAATATGTACAGGCACTTTATAGGAAGGAGAAACCCAAAAGCTAGCTTGTTCAAATTCATTGGTATTTAGACAAATTCAAATGAAAATATTATTGAGTTAGTACTTTTAAAACATTATATTGCCAAAATCTGGAGTTCTGACTAATTTTAGCTGTTGGAGGGTCATGGGCTTAGGGGAATCCTTATGCACTACAGTCTAGTTCACATAGCTGCCATCATTCTGGAACACGAAATGGCACTTAAGCAAGTCCATGTTACGTACACCTCTGACTCAGCAATCCCCAGGTAAAAGTTCCTGGAGAAATTCTCATGCAATTCCATGAGGAAGATACCTAAGTATATTTCATCTTTACATGCATGGTAGAGGCAGAAAGTTGGGCACAATCCAAGTATTCAGGAACTTATTTATAAATGTGAAGAAAATCAGCTGAAGTGACCACATGTTTCAGTATGCTGGGCCAGTTTCATTGTATGTCTACTGTCCAGGGTTCATTGCTAATAAGGCTCATTTCCATCTCAAGCATGCCCCATTTTGTATAATAAATTACAAAGAACACTTTGCACTGGTGAAAGTAACAAACTAGGTTATGCATGCAGAGACATGGATACAACCTAAAAATACTATATAAAGTGAAAAGGAAGAAACTTTACTAGGTCCTTAGCACAATGTCACTTATGGTAAAAATAACACTATATATTTTAGAAGAAAATAAATATGAATCAAATACATGAGCTGTATATCAAACACACTAAAACAATTGTGGCTTAGGATGGGAAGAATGACATTGAGGACTAAAAGAAAATGACAGCAATAAAAATAATGGAGTAATACTAATAACCATATTTTTAAAAGAATCATGTCCTATGAATTAAGGAGCAGGAACAATCCATTTTTTTTAGAACTAAGGTTCAAAATGATTATGCGGGTGGGAAGAGTTGGCTGCTGCTTAACAGATAGAGCCAATAATGGAATAAATCAAAGCAAAAAAAAAAAAGAACTAAAAGTGGAAAGCTTATAGTAGAAAGACTTGGGTTGAGCACTCTATTAATTTAACTATCCAATAACAATAATGAAACCATGGGGATTAATATTACTCAGAAGAGAGTAAATGTTATAAACCTCAATAATGTAAAACATAATCATGTAGCTAATAAAAATAGTGGGTGGTGAGTATCAAAGGATAAAAATGTGCTTATTTTTTCATTTTCATAGCAGGGAGTCAATAGATAAAGTCTAAATTTCAATCATGATGGTATAATAAGCATTACAATTTCAACCTTTAAAGTTGTTTGTCAATTCTCATTCTTAACTTTAGGCACTTTCAAGCCCCAATCTTTCTTGGGAAAAATTTACCTGAATTTCAATTCCTTTAGGTTTAGTCAGTCTCTTTTGTTATCCTCAAATAAAATTCAAGCGGACAGTTAATCTTAAAATCATCTATCTGGTATAATACACTTTAAAATTATTTCATTTTTATTTTTGTCACTCTGTCTCCTTAGAGCAACATCTAGAATGATGCTCACCAAATGGTAATGATGATTATACCCAAATGTACATATTCATTTTAAAATGCATCAAAATCTTACAATCCTGGTAACCCTTTTAAGAAAGCAATAGTCATTAAAGTGAGAGAAAATTATCAAGGATATAGCAACAGTGACTGAAGTCATCCTTATTAGCTGTTACACTATAAAAGTAAGTAGAGATAAATGAAAAGAGAATCAAGACATCTTTGTCAAGGTTTCCCAGAGACTTATATTTATTATAGAAAATTGTAAGCAAAAATGTTATTCTGAATGAGAGCACAGTTTTAAAGTACCTCCCACCCCTTTCCTGAGATCAGAGCTGTCTTTAGGACCTTAGAAAATCACAGCCCGACTGGGGTCTGGCCTTACTCCATGATTCATTACTGGAAGGCAAAACCACAAGGGACAGTTGAGTGGAAATGATGTCATATTTGTCCCTGACAACCAATTACCCACTATTCTATTCAGGACACACATCATTACATTTTACATTAAAAGGTAAGGCTCACCAAACAGTGCCCACGACGCACCAAACTGCCATGTAGATTTCTCAAACAGACTGCAGCACAGGGGCCTTGCTGTCTGTAGTTATTTGAGTTAAATGAAGTCTGACATATTCCCACATGGAAATAGTAAGGAGAAACCTAATTTTTTGAGTCTATTAAATTTAATTCATTGCGTATGTTTTCCTTCCTTATCAGCAGTTCAAATTAATTTTTCTCATTGTCAACAGACTAACAATCTCACACGTCTTTAAATCCAAGCACACAATGTTTGCGAAGACTATCCATACCCACAGGTATGGAAAACAGGAGCCCTTCACAAGGCTCTAACAATCACAAAAAATAATTTATCCCTCGGCAGTGAGGTATAGCCGTAGCTAACTCCTCCTGTCAATTTCTACTTCAGCAGCAGGAATTGGGATGTTCTCGGGAGAAGAGTGGTTGGTTTTCAGTGACACAGGGCTGTAAGTGGAAGTCATCCGAAAGCCAGGGTAGCAGCATAGGAATGACCTGTGTGGCAACATCATGACCTGTGTACACACTGTGTCAATGCCTATCCAGGACTCCAGCACCTCAGTCAGTTTCACAGGGGAGAGAAATAACACAGATCTCCACATTCACTGACTGTATCGTACACTGAGCTAACAGTCACCATCTAAATGGAAGGATCACATTCCATAGGACAGTAAGTGGTGACTGTAAAACCTGGTTTCTTACCCTATTTGAGGGATGAATGAGCGGCAGATACAACTTTCAGAGGTTCTTCCTGGAAGTCTCTCCATTCTCAGATGACATGCAGTGAGAAACTTTCACCACTTTAAAATCAGGACCTATTCCTGGAAACTGAAATGCTGTTTTGGAAAATTAGTACTCATCCCCATATCCCTCTGCTTCAGTTTTCATCTGCATAATGAGGAACCTGGTGTTTCTCATTCTTACCGCTTAAAGGTATTTTGAGGACAAATGAAAGAATAATGTAAAAGTGGCTAGAACTTTTGGAAGACAAGTGCTCTGTTAAACCAAGCTTCTACTATTATTATCACCACCAAATATTCAGTGGTTTCAAATCCTAAATCTAAAAGCTTTTTCAGACATCTATTATTCAAATCTTATGAAAAATTTCTGCATTATTTAGCTCTTTGTTAGAGTTGGGTAAACTGAGACCTAAAAAGAATAAGAAACTTCTTCAAGGTCACACAATAGCAGAGCAGGTAAAGAAACAGAAATATTGATTCTGTGTGCAACCACTCACAGACACAGGCCAAGTGAAATTCAGAACCATTAATATCAGAAAGAGTCTGAACCAGCAGCTTTTACATTTTAAAAATCCAATTAAAAGCACCAGTACAGCACAAATCTTAAAGAAATGCCCTTTTCAGAAAGAGTATGCACAAAACCATTTCCCCCACCATTTCTTTAGTCTTCTTTCTCGATATTACATATATTTTTATTGAGCTTAAACCACAGATGTATTGCTACAACAGGCAGAAACACCGAAACAACAGGATTTGGAGGGAGATTTATTTTACATGGATGGGCATTGATTGGAATCACTCCCAAAGTATCAGGCTCTGACCACTGGTGCTGTAGGGCTGGTGTAGGGATAAGCAACCAAGAAGTACACAGGCAGAATGGCTTGTCAGTTGGGAATTGGTTTATATAAAGTGCATCATAGTGCCAACTATGCATCACAGTGACCAATTGTCTCTATGAGACAGAAGCAACCAGAACTGGAACAGGAACTATTACCTGGGCAACTGAAAAACTAAAGTATACTAGTTAGGGGGGCATTTTCTGTTATGGTATATCTTTTTTCTACATGTGTATCAAAGACTTCTAACCTCAAGAATTCCTTCATTAAATAGAAGTTTACCACATGAAGTTGTCTTGCCATGCATTTTTAGAGTAAATGAAGAGCAAATAAATATCTCCCTGCAAATGTATTCCCCTTGATTCATTTAAATTGAAACACATCCTGAGTGTTTAGTGTTTCTGTGGATGACAGGGAGAACTGTAAGGAGATGCAGGTCCAAAATACAAGCTAATAGTTGACATACTTATGGCATAAACTAGACAATACTCAGCTCCTCTTAAGGGACATTCTATTTCGGCCCAAGTTATACCTTGAGAATTCTTAGAAATCTCTCCCAAAGGCAGAGCTCCACCTAGAAGGGCTCATTACCAGAGTGCGCGAGACAGTCCTATGAAGGGCTGGCTCTTTCATGACCCACTTGCCGTTCTCATTAGTGCTTTTGAATGTTAGTGGAACCCTGCCTGTTCATATTTTCGTGTCTGGTTTTGATGCATTTAAACTGTAGCCTGCTAATCTATGGGGAATTCTCCCATGTGATTACATGGAATGTAAAGTAGCAATTACAAAGGAATAAATTTGCTCTGCTTTAAAGATATTTTCAGCTGCTTTGGGAGATCATTTTGAAGATTCTGAAAATGTTTCCATCATGCTGAAAAAGGCGTTATTTACATCCTCACAGGAAGGAGTGCACCAAATATAAGCACTTGGAATATAGTACTTTTGGTGAGAGTTTCCTCTTTGGGGGTAATATTTTCAGAAAGCAGTATGCACAGAGCCAGGGCTTTTGTTCCTTTATTATTTTGAATTTGAATCATATACTTACAAATTCACCTTGAAATTCTATTATTACTATTTTTGCAGGAGAATTATTTTAAAAATTGCATGCATCTCACATATTTTTGTAACTTGTTATACCACCACTGAACTTCTTTAAACTTATAATCTGACAACACAACATGTTCATTAAAAAATAAGCTTTAGATCAGGAGTTTAGCTCAGTGATAGAACCCTTGCCTCGCACACAAAGCCCTGGGTTTGATCCTAAGCACTTTAAAGAAAAAAAAGAAGAGAAGAAGGGATGAGAAAAGAAAGGAAAGAAAAAGGAAAGAGAAAAGAAACAAAGAAAATGAGCCTCATAATTTCCTCAAGGGAGGAGAGAAGGTTGTATGCTTCAAAGAGCAAGGATATGACTAATGTCTCAGATGGACCAGTTCATCAGTGTAGATAATACCACTATGCCCTTGCCCTTTAACTTACTTTCATTTTATGTCTCCTTATTACTTTGTTCCACCTCTGTGACTACATGTGCCCCCTTGCTATCCACATCCTAAACCTCACTGAATCCCACTGGCAACATTCACTGCCAAGCAGTTGCTAACCGCTGTTTAGAATCTACTTCAAATACCTGCAATTTTTCAGGTATCCCACAATAAAACAGTTCCCTTAACTTTGGCCAAGAAAGGCAAAATCAGTAATAATAGTAATTATGCACTTGAGTGTTCCAGTATTTTGAATCAGGCTGTCTGGGTTCAAATCATACCTCTGTTACTTACCAGTGTATGACATCTGGGCAACTTAACTGTCTTAGTTATTTTTCTCATTGCTAAGACAAAATACCTGATATCCAAGTTAAAGAAAGAAAGATTTATTTCAGCTTCCAGTTTGTAGAGGTTTCAGTCGATAATCAGCTGGCTCCAAGACAAGGTGAAATGGCAGGGTAGCACCCACACCCAGGATGGTCCTTCCCATTATCCACACCCAGAAGTACGCCCAGCCAATCAATGGACTAAGTTAGTAATCACACACCCCTGATACCACATCACTCTATAAATCCTGCCATGTCTGAGAGGCCCCAACTATGATTGCATGAGGCTTTGAGGGTACATCTAGACACAAGCTATAGCATTTCCTCACTGCCATATTTTAGTTCCTATTCTGTAATGCAAGAGAGAAGTAGCAATTATTTCATAAGTCCTATGGACTGAATGCTCATGTCCCCACAAAATTCATATATGGAAATTCTAATCCTTCATGGGATGGTCTTTGGAGAGGGGTTTTTTGGAAAGTAATTGGGTCATGAGGTCAGAGTTCACATGTTTGAGATTAGTGACCTTATAAGAAAAGACAGATTGTTTTCTGCCTCTCTCCCACTACCATCACTGCCATGTGAGGACATAATAAGAAGGCAGCCATCTGCAAACCTGGAAAAGGGCCCTAACCAGATAACTGATTTACTAGCACCTTACCCTTAGACTCCTCTGCCTCAAAAACCAAAAAGTCAGTTTATGGTATTCTGTTACAGTAGCCTCATGGAGATGACAGAACATTTTTTTAAGAATTAAATGATTCATAGATTTAAAGGACTTAGCACATGGCATGCACCTAAGTATTTAATAAATGTGAACTACTGATATGAACCCAAATACCCCCATACCTCACACAAACTGTTTTTGTTGTTATTTGCTTGTTTGTTCTTGATGCTTGACACCACTCCACGTTCCTATTCTTCTGTCCCAATAATGGTCCCTTATCCCAAGTTGGAATGCTTTCAATGTTCCTCCTGCTCATTATAAATCCTACCCTTCCTACAAGGTCCATGTCCTTCAAGAGCTTTTTCAGGAATACACATATATCAGGTCACAATGCTCTCCACTTTACTCCTCTGTAATTTGCATCATCATATCCTTTCATCATTTATTAACATACTAGTGTGCTGTTCTCTCATTGCTTTCTGGTTGCTCATGTCTTCAACGCTACCTGCTAGCACAGGTGCTGTCCTGACCTCACCCTACAGCAGTTGCCGACTATTGAGTAACTCAAAATACCTCTTAATCCGCTCCCTGTGAGCATCCTAGAGAGATCAGATGTGCATTTAACAAGAAAAAAGAGACCTCTGAATTTTCTCTTCCTTTTGATTTCATTCAGTATGAGTATTTGGAAAACAAGCTATAATGCAAAAGGAGTTCAGACTTTCAACCCCAAAATGCAAAAAAATGAAGCTCACTAGAAGCATAAAAAACAGTCCTTTTGTGACCAGTATAGATTGGTAGTTATGATGCATATGATTTAGTGAGGTTACACTCCCGTTGCAGTCAATTGACCTGATCACGAATTTTTACTGGAAGCTGGAGAGTTCATTCTATTCTAATCCCTCAATAGAAGAGATTTAGTGATCTGTACATCAACCAACAACAGAACTTTTGCTAACATACATCATTAATACTATAAATAATCGATGTTTTTTTAATCTGCATTACAGATATTGGAAGTGAGTTCTCACTGACGTTCAGTGTATGTGGTTTGGCTCAAATATTTTAGATGCTTAAGTTGCACTTACTCTCTTGAAGAACAGGGTTTAAAAACTGTAACTATCTCTGCAGAAGGAATGACAGTGCCTGTTCTTACTCCAGATGTGAGTAACAGAAGATGCTGGGTTGCATACAGCCTTCTGCAGAAAACTCTGTGAACTCTTACTTTGGAATGCTGACTGTATCTGACTCCTGTGAACCTTCCTTATAATTTCATGATTGCAATACCTAAAGAATGGAGAGCTGGAGCTCTATCAAACTGTGAGGAAGACCGTTTATCTGCTTTATCCTCACCTGCTAACAAGTAGGTCCTTTACATAACAAAAAGCTACAAAGCTCATTTTAGAGAAAATTTCAGGAATTAGTACTCTGAACCACTTCCCTCTCTACATCACAGTATCTGCTCTATCCCTATTTATAATGTCCAAAACTGCCAAGCAAAATAAAGGAATGTGAAACAGATTTTCACAAACGTGCACAAAGTTGGACTTGTAGGCACCTGACTAACCAGTGAGCTACAGAAGTCTCAGCATTCAGTCAGCGCGGACTTACTGGGTACCTGTTATCTAATCCTGCACCATGAACATGCAAGGTGTAAGAGACTGGCATTTTAAGGGGGCACATAATATAGATCTCTAATATGGTCAGGAACAGTAAGCCAACGGAGCACTGCAATCTGTACAGTGAGGTTAGGGTGCCTGAAAGATACTAGAGCATTGTTAATTATTGTGCTATTATTTTTCTTTATTTTTTCCAGATCATTTTCTTTATTATACATGTTTGTTTACATTCTTGTAGGGAGTTTGTACATGTACAAACTACATCTTAATTCCCTTTTCATCCCATTTTCCTCTCCCATCCATCTCTTGATCTACTTTCTGTTTTTTTTTTTTCTCTTAATGGAGAAAAGTTAGATTTGACATATACAAGAAAAATTAGATCTGTCTACATATTTCTTATAGTTCTAAAGTGAAAAAACTGGTATAGCAAAAGTAAGTGTATAAGGAACTAAATGCATTAAGATTCATTTTTCTTGAAATTTTGCTTTATCCATCATTACAACTGTGTCCTAGAAAACGAAAAGTGTTGTGGTAAATATGTATTAGAGCTCAAACTCAAAAGTTGCCTAAAGTCTCAAACAACCAAATAATGCAATTTAACTTTGTGACTGTTAGCTGTGAAGTCAGCTTGATTGAGAAATGCCTAGTGGAGGACCGTTCTCTGGGTGTTTGTGACTGAATGACATATAAGCCAGCAAACTGAGGAGGGAAGACCCATCCAGATGCGGGCAGCACCAACCAATAGGCTGTAGCCTGGATGGATAAAAAAGGGAAAGAAGAAGGAGATCTTCCCTTTTGCTTTTCTGGAAGACCTCTGGGCTATAACGGTCCCTTTGGACTTTCATCTCTAGTTCTTTTAGGATTCCAGCAGTTTCCTCAGTCTTTCAGCACAAGACTCTTCAGCCTTCCAAAGGAGAACCTTCACCATTCTGATATGAACCTGCACCAGATTCTGCAGTGAGCTATAGACCTCTGACTTTCAACTGCATCCCTCTGCTCTTCAGCACGCAGAAGGTCATTTTGCATTCTTCCACCCTTCACTCTATAGGTGGCCATTGTGAGCCTACTCCATAAAGCCCTTTTATATCATAACTGATACGATTTGATCCTTTATAGGAATTCTGGTTCCCACCCTTACCAGAATTCTTTACCACGCAAAATATAATAGATAAATTTAAAAAAAGGATAACTTGTATGTAATGTTGTTTTAGAAACAGTCAGTGTGCTGGTTCATGGGGCAGTTGCTGTAGGTGAGTCTCTGCTCCTAATGCTCTGAATGTATTAATCTGTGCAGCCACGAGGCAGGTTATTAGTAATCTTGACATTTATAGATGAGGAAAGAGAACAAATCACATTTACACAATGTGCCAAAGGACAACAACTAATTAGTGGCAAAAGTGAGACTTTTGGCCCCAGAATCTGTTCTCTTAAGTACTGCATCTACTAAGAGGGTGTATTAAAGGTTAACATAAAAACACTATACAGCAGGGGACGCTCACTACATGTTACTCTACTTTCCCTTATTTAGAGACCAATTTCATGCACTATGGGTGCTCATAGATACTGTTCTATTAAGCAAACAGACCATTAGGTTCCAAACAGCAGCATAGGCACAATTTACTAATGATCTCATCAGCCAAAGGCATCGGCAATTTGACAGATGTGAGTCGAGTTGTGATGCACCCTCATATACCCCCCACTTCTCCTCTTCCTCTTCCTCCATCTCCTTCTCTTTCTCTCCCATAATACAAGGTATTTTACATTCATAGGATGTGTAGGCTATATTTTCTTCCCATTACTGTCTATTCCTTCCCATAATTCCTTCCACCCAAACTTTCACACTACCAAAAGAATAAAATGAGATTGTCAACAAGCGTCATAAATTGTAATGCACTTCATGACTGTGGATGTCTACAATTGATGAAGCCATTTAAATAATATGGCCTTATACCGTATTTACTCTTTGCAAGCCAACTACAGTTAACTTTTATGGCTCTAATATTATGGGCAGCTTCATTTTAATAGAAATCATACTGATTCAGTAGCACATCTTTCTATCTGTGAACAGAAACACTAGAAAACAAATGAAATTAAACAGTGTGTTAATTGACAAAATGTAGACATTTTTGCAATATTCCCATGATGGCAGACCAAATTGTTGCTGTCTCATGATGGCACTCATTCTGGGAATAAGTACATGAATGTCACAGGGGATTCATGGCTCAGTCATGTGCCAGGACTTCTGATTGGTTAAAAGTAGTTTATTGTATAATTACTACTCTCTCATCTGGATTCTGCAATAGCCAACTAACTAGCCCCCCAACTTCCACCTTTGACTTCCTTCAGTCTCTTCTCAACACACCAGAGAGGACTGCTCATTCTGCACATAAGTATTACCCAAGAAAATGAAAAGTCTCTGACCATACAAAAACTTGCACAGATAGTCCCTAAACTACTGTGATTTGACTTAATAGCTTTTCAGCATTACAATGGTGCAAAAGTGATACACACACAGAGTAGAAACTGTGCTTCACACAGTAGAAATGGTGCCTTAGGCTTTGAATTTTAATGTTTATGCAAGCTACTGATATGCAGATAATCTCATGAGATGTTGGGCAGCACAGTGAGCCACATCCTCCTCATCAGTCACTCTGTCCCCAGGGGGGTACTCTAAGCCAGGGTGTTTGGAAGATGAGGTGCATTCAAAGCATTTTTGACGCACAATGTTTTTAGCTTAGAATACATTGATCAGATAGAACCCCACTGAAAGTCAAGAATGATCCATATGTGAACGTTAATAGTGACGTCAATCATGATAGCCAAAAGGTGAAAGCAACATGAACTTCTATCAGATGATGAGTAGATAAACAAACACTGATGCATCTGTGCAATGAAAAATTATTCAACAGTTTGAAATCATGATATGCTGATACATGCTAAACAGAGATGAACCATGAAAATTTCACACCAGTTGAAAGAAATTATTCACAAAAGACCACATATGGCATGACCCCATTACATGAAGTGTCCAGAACAGGCAAATCTGTAGAGGCAGAAAGTACATCCATAGAAAGGGTAGAAAGAGAGAGGAGACTGACTGCTAACACATTCAGGATTCCTTTTAGGGATGATGAAAATGTTCTGAAATTAGAAGGCAGTGTTGCACAACCATGAATGCACTATAAACCACTGAAATGTATATTTTTAAAGTATGAATTTCATGTTGTGTGAACTATATCTGAATAAGGTTCTAATTTTAAAATGAAATGCATAAAGATCTGCTTTCCCACTCTACACTGACCTCATCTCCTACTGCCCCCTGCTTTGCTCCTGCAATCCTAGCCACGTGGGACATTTGGCCCTCTTCAGTCAGGCCAGCACACTCATGTTCAAGCTGTTACCAAGAGCTATGCATGCTGCCTCCAGAAACCACAAGGTACCACCCCTTCTTCCATCTTTATTCAATGTGACCTCTCAAGTGAGCCTCGCCCTGAGTACCCCACTTAAAACTGCTCTCCTACCTATCCAACTTCCTCATTATGCCCTATTTTCCTCCATTGCCCCATTGCCTATAAGCTTGTGAAATAATTTACTCAATTTGCATGTTTATTGTCTGTGTGCTTCCAGTACAATGAAAGGCCCATCACGGTAGAGATTTGTGGCTCTTGTAATTCATGTCCATATTCCTTTAGCCCAGATCAACAGCCCTGATGTATAGCATGTCCTCAGTAAATAATTGTTGAAGAAACGAGTAGCAAACCTTCCAGTTTAATTCCCTTCCTCACAAATCGTCCACCCTATTCTCAAAGATAGAAAATTTCTAAGAATCCAAAGGATGAGAAATCTTACTAAACATACCCTGTTACAGCTGGATTGCTCAGCCTTTTCTGGGAGCTCTCAATATTCCCAACCTAAATTTAGGAGTATGGAAAGAAGGCGATTTCATTTTCATTCAGTTCAACCCAAATAAGAATTGTCAACACAAGCTGAACAAGAAGGGCAGGACTGTTGCCCTTGAGACTTTCACACTTCAAAGGGATGGAGACATTACAGAGGGTGACTTTAGGTTGCTACAGGAAGAAAGGATACAGGGACTAACCTGTCTAGATCTTCAGGGAACAAAATCAACAGTAAGTTCATAAATAAGAAAATATCAACAGTGAGAAATGCTATGCAAGAAATTGAAATCAGGAGATATTCTAAGAGCTGGGTGGTAGCACTCACTGGCTACAGGAGGTAGGATTCTATGAGGAGTGGCACTTCAACTGAGATTTAAAAGATGAGAAGCCAGTCAAAAGAGGACCTGAACTGAGAGACAGCATGGTGTGCTCTTTCAGTGCTTTTATAAGGTGTGGAATGCTGAGCCTAAAGCCATCAGACGAAGCAACATGTGTGAGGGCTGCAGAGGTACGCAAGGGTCCCATTCTGGGCAGCCCTGGAGTCTCATTCAGAATTCTCCAAATTAAATCTAAAAGCAAAGTAAAGCCACTGCAGCAGCAGACACAGGACATAACTGATACACACTCGGATTTTGTATTTGGATGATCACTTTGAGTGGGGCTTTTTTGATTTACTTGTTTGTTTGTTTTGGTGAATGAATGGGAAAGGCCTGCAATTAGAAGCTAAGAAGGCAACTAGAAGACCACAGGCCTTGTCTACTCACCAGAAGGTGGGTGTTCAGACCTTGGTTGGGCTATATAGCAAGGGAGCTATATTTGATACACATGGATCAAATGGGCATGGGTGCAGGATGAACTGTTACATAAGAACAGCAAGATGAGGGTCTGAGACTGATAATAATAATGCGAAATCTTGAATGGCTCATTGTCTATGTCCCACATTTCTCAGGAGTGGCCAAAAGTCTTAGGATTAACCCACTTGATCATGACTCAGAACTCACCAAGACCAGTAGCAATGTTAACAGCATCACACCCACAAAATCTGAAAGTCCTACTCAAATCTGAATCCTACTCTTCTGATGGCTATCTCTTACTGTCTCATTTCACCCACCAGATTAGACCATCTCGTCCTCCAGATTAGATCAGTTTGAGAACTATCATCAGAATACATCTGGTTCACCTTACTCTGAGTCCTTTTAACACCACCTTTGAGCAGTAGCCCACTCCCTTGCTAAATGATAGTTCTTTCTGATCTTTGCTCCTAAATGGTAATTGTGTCTAGTACTGGATTTCTTTCTATTCCCACTGATCAATTACCTCTGATATCCTAAGTTTATTCAAATGATAGTAGCTATCAGCCCTTGTTTCACTTGTCTATTGCTGTGTAATAAATCATTCTCAAGCTATGTAAATGGCTTTTAAAAACATAATACATTCTTATGGTGCTGCAATCTGAGCTGAGTTCAACTGGACTGTGCATTGTCTATTACACACAGTGTCACCTGGGGTTTGGGATGAGATGCATTCTTCAGTCTGGGTCTTACCAGGAATGGTTGGAAAGGTTGGCTAAGGGGAAAGTGTGGTCTGTGGAGTTGAGTGAGGTGCAATTCTTAGGAACTGTGTAATAGGATTTCAGGTGGAATTGGATTGGAGCACTCTCTACTATAGTGAGTGTTCCTTGGCTCCTGTCCTTTTTTTTCACCTTCTTTCCTCTAATTCAGCTGAAACAGCAAGAAAATTTAGGGGGCATCTCCCATTATGAG
Organism: Hydrochoerus hydrochaeris; assembly: GCA_004027455.1. Classification (NCBI taxonomy): domain Eukaryota; kingdom Metazoa; phylum Chordata; class Mammalia; order Rodentia; family Hydrochaeridae; genus Hydrochoerus; species Hydrochoerus hydrochaeris. The sequence continues at coordinate 29,625 of PVLA01006894.1, read as the reverse complement.
TCCTTCTGCCTCTATCCATTGCCTTGAAGAGCCCCAGTTTAGCAAGGTACTCACAGCCAAAGAAGTCCTTGGGTGTGCTGTTCACATCTGCCTTGCATCTGTCTGGACCTTGTGGCAAAGAAGGGAAGGAATGACTGGCCTCTTCATGAGGGTAGTATTTGTATGAGGGTATATGCAAATCTTTTAGGAATTTAAAAACAAAACAAAATAACAACAAAACTCTATGTCCTCCTTCTGATGCACATTTTTCACAAAGCCAATATAAGTGGTATGCAAAGTGATGTATTCAAGAATACTGAGATTCAGATCTTGGCCACATATTTATACAACTAACAATATGTGGACCTATGCATTCACATCAGTTACACTCCCCCTGCCCCAGGCTGGAATGATATTAGACTCTTCATTAAATGGCTCTTTAAATAAAGAGGCAATATGCTCTTTTCATTAAACTCTTAATAATCTTAGCTTAAACAGGACTGAAGAAATCACTAAAAGATGTCATCAACAAAACAAGGACAGTTTCTGGGCTCATTCAGTGGTGATTTTCCTCATCAACTTTTTCTACCTAATGTGGAAAAGCACTAGCTCTCAATGTTTAAAACATAGTTAAAATTCTAAGGAAGTAATAGTAAAGCAAAGGTATTTTCTCTTAATGAAGTCTATTATAAAATATTGGTAATTGGGAAACTGCTAACTAGCCAAAAAAATAAAAATAAAAGCTAAGAGTTGGCATATTTTTCACAAGTGGCAAATGCACTGAACACAAAAATTCTCATACCATTGCATCCTGCACGCTAGCAATCAAAGGGAGAGATTTTTTGTCATTCCATTAACAAATTCTGCATCAATATATTCTTGAATCCATTTAACAAGAACCAGGTATTATAAATGGGCTGTGTAAAAAAGACAGAAAGCAAATTCCTCAAGGCTATTGTGGAAAACAGTATAGTATCAATCAAGAATAGTGAAGGAGACATCAAGACAGAGTAAGAAAAGCAAAACAACAGGACATCTACCAGAGGGGAAGAAAGAGGTGAAAACATGAAAGAGAGAGGAGCATAGTCACCGGGCACTACTACCATGTGCAGTTAGAACAGATCTGCCCTACGGGCAAAAATATTCATAATGATTCTGCAGATTGCTAGATTCCTTAAACCTGTAGCTGAAAGAACGGTCTCCTAAAATATTAGCTATGCAAAAGAACAAGTGGATCACAGTCCGCTTTATGGCATCAGCTCGGTGTAATGCCTCACACGAACAGAGCTCCTGCAGGATATACGCCAGGGCGTGTGCTCAGATGCACAGTTCGTCTCTCTCATATTCCTCTCCTAACATATGTGCGTGGTGGGGGAGGCAGTCTCCAAACTTGATGTTTCCCAATCTCCACTGCCACTTTATAAACACACACAGTTTGGGACCACACCTTGAGGGTCTGTGATTGAAGGGAGGTTCCAGGTATTTCTAATTGTGACAATCTCCAGAGGTTATTCTGGTGCAACACAAAGACAGAGAATCATTGACTTACAAGGGATTGAGCACATTCTGTGTGAGTCATGACTGAATTAATGACTCTTAAGTAATAACCTTGAGACTACAGGTAATTCACATAACTGCTATAAAAATTGCAGCAATGTGTGGTCCTTATATCTGTTTTAAAATGTGCAATACTGATATATTTATCTTTTAACATTTCATAATATAGTTCTCATAAATTTCTATGCTTGTCTCTCTCATTCCATTACTGACCTCCAAGATGTTCCATTTGCAGCCAAAAATATAACCATTAAAGAACAAAGAAATCATCTTTTTCTAGAACTTTTAAGCAAAGTACTATCATACCACATTTAATATTCTGTTATGCAGGAAACATGCAGTTCAGTTCACACACTGGGTTATCAATTTCTTCCTCATCATGTACAAAGGTTGAGAGGGCAAAATGAATTTATTTGAGCAAATGAGTACCGATGCTACTCTGCAGACAGGGTGGCCCACCTTAAGCCCCAGACTGTCGCAAAGAAAAATAACATTGCTCTTGCAGAATGACTATGAAGAATAAAAGCAATAATGAGTCACTTTAAACCTTGTGAAACATTCTAAAACCTAAATGGTCATCATTATTTAGATATATATGTGTAGCAAAATGCTCTTTTGAAGATTTAAGTTGTGATTTTTAATGTTCTATGGAAACATTAACAAGAGGTGATAGAAGACTTGCTTGAGATCCTTGAAGGAAAACTTAAGAGGAATGAAAATAGAGGCTCCTGATGTTGTTAAGATAATTTCCTTACAAAGGATACACTCTCTGGGAAATGGGTACAGTCAGACTTTTAATATTTAAAGAATGGAGGAAGAAAGCTGTCCACCCTTTAAGTAGATAGTCTCCAGGAGCAGCGAGAAAACAGTAGCTCTATTTTGGAAGAGAGACCAAATGTGCTGAACAGTAAGAACCATGACCTTGGGAAGCCAAATGAAGGGCAACTTTTTATGAGCATAGCTCTGAGAAATTAAAGTTGTCCTCACTCAGAAGTCAACACTGGCACACTGCCCTTGGCCAGTGTGGGGATGCGAATTAGCAGCATCTGTCAGAGCAGAGAGCGTGATTTTGTCAACAGCCACCCAACTTGGCAGCTGCCAGCAAGCAAGAGTGTTAGCAAACTGAAGAGAATTCATTCTCCACTCTCCTATAACAGAAATTGAACTGACCTCTCAGTTCCCATTTGGGGTGGGTAAGCCCCTCAGGTTTCATGAAATTTTAAGAAAAGGAGGATTTCCAAAAGGAAGTTACAGCACTTCCTGTCAATAAATAAGACTCAAATCAATTTTAATTTGTGTTTAAAAGTCATAGAGGAGTTCAAACTCAGTTCAAAACTTTCACAGATGTACTAGAGTCTCACTAAAGTCATTCTTTTAAAAGATATGATTTTTCTTTTAGAAATGGTGATCCTGTTTTGAGGCTGATTATCTATCTGTAGACAGGATTGAATCCATACAAGAAGAAACAGACAAAGTGCCCAGAAAGGAAAAGCACTCTGTCTTTTATGGGGGAATTAAAAGCAATGTCCTCTAATGTAAGACTATGTCTGGGCCTGGGTGGAGCAAGATCCTGCAGCACAGGGCCCGCCCCGCCACAGCCCCATGCCAAGCCCTGAGAGCCAGGCACACGACCCTTAAAAACCAATCTGGAAATCACAGGAGATCCTGACCTTACCAGAGTTGGCTCAAAGATCTACCGTCTTTCCAGTTATTGTGAAAAGAGTAGCATTACCTGGAGAACGGGCGAATTTAGCAGTAAGGTGACGGGAATGAACCCTAACTTTTTGGTGAACGTAGATTGACCGAGCCAAATGGAGGAGGCATTTGTGAACTAGGAGTGGAAAAGTAGTGGTAGCATCCAGCAGAATAAAAATAATAAGCAAAATAACCTTAGCTACTTACAGTCCATACGCAAGAGGGAAATCAGGTGTTTCACTCCCTATGTATGTCCCTTTGAGAAGCTGTCATATTCAGGAGCAGATAACTGAGAATCCTAATTTTCCCCAAGCTTCTCTCAAAAACCCATGCATCATGCACAGTAATACCAAAGCTGTAAAGTTACAGCACCACGTATGAGGACAGTGTCCTTCTTCCATTTTGAAACAATGAAGTGGAATAAGATAGTTTCCACTTTGCCTGCTTGTCCACTCATGGCAGTATATGAAATGTGTCCCTGAGTCCCTCCGACCTGCCATAGAACACTGAAACAATGACCATGGAAAGAAATACCAGATGGTATGCATATGGCTTTGGGAACAATATTCAGCAATGGTCACTTTTCTTTCCTTAATGCTTTTCAAAATGTGTTTAGCTAGCAAAAAATAATGCGATAGTTCCCTCAAATAAATGCAGTCTCCCTTGAATTTAATTAGCTAAAGTATGATATTGAGATGAACATGAGTGTTCTTTGGAATTGGTCCAAGAAAGTAAATTATGATAAAAACTATCTTATACCCGATAGTCCCTCAGCCTGATTATCAAGGAAGTTATTATGGTAAGCATTCAGAATGACTCACAAGCACTCACAAGTCACACACTCTTATCCCAAATACACAGCAGTAGCAAAGGGCTTTACATGGTTCACCACTGACAGGTCACTCAGGCTGTCCAAGTATGGTTTAATACTGACTTATGAAATAGCAAATAGCACAATAGTCTCCAAGATTTGAAGCAGCATACCTTAAATGTGATAAAACAATAATAGAAATAGAGCACGGGGTTACTGACAAGTTTGTTGTGAAAAGATCTATATTTAATGCATTACCACTGTAGATATTCTGGGCACTTCTATCTATAGATTAGATGATACAGGGGTTCTAATAAAATATGCCTCTCCAATGACATCATAAGCACAGATGCAATTGTTTGCTGCTTTGAAAGACAGAATCTGTAACCATGTCATTTAAATAACCTAAGCATTTTCAACACTGCAATATGCATATTAATATTTTAAATGCATTCTTAGCCTGGTCAATGTAAAATAGTCATCTCATAAATTTTTCAGTATTGTTATACTATTTTCATTTTAATCATCTTAATGCCCCTACAATTCTGCCCTGCATATTTGTTTTTATTTATGACCCATAAAAAGATATTGAAAATGTTTACTTATGGCTGAACACCTTGCTTCTTATTACCACTCAGCCTGTGGTTCATTCTGTGAGGTTTAGATTTGTGTACACACGCTCTCTTTTCTTCTTGAAGATTCTACCATTAAAAAACACAGATACCCTCCTTCTGCCCCTACAATAAGTAACCATGCAACAGTTCTAGAATGAAGGTGCTATTTCCAACCTAATTAAAATGATTTGCTGTTGGATTATGCTCAGCTATTATTGAATCCAAAATATTTAAAGTGTATAACTGGCAAAACTGGTATCTTTGCTTATAGTTATTGTCTATATAACTGAAAGAACTAACTCTCGGAAATATGATGTGTTTGTCCCTCTATGAGGTTATCTAATGTATCTGGGGGGTTTTTTATATGGAAAAGAACTGTGAGAGCTGAGTAAGAAAGGAACTCTGGATGGAGCTAACTTTACATAAGAAAACAGACAAATTTATTTTTACATGTAAGAAGGAAGGGGCAGGAGTGAGGAAGAGGAAGAGAGAGAAGAAATATTGACTGAGGTATTTTTTAAGAAAAGTGTTATCTGATATGGGATGATATAAATGTACATTTTCCACAAAATGTCAACAAAATCTGCTCCCAATATACAAATCACAGAGAAGCATGTGTGTGTGTGTGTGTGTGTGTGTGTGTGTGTGAGTGTGTGTGTTCAATGACTTAAAATATAAAAAACTTTTCTTGCTAGTGTCTGGCACTTGGTAAACACTTAAAGGCTTTTAGCTTTTATTATGATTCATATTATTTACCATTTACAACCTTGCCTAGAGAAAAAGACATAATATTAGAACACACATACGCACTGCTATTAAAAATTATGAGTTTTTCAGAAAGCAGAAAATACTGGAAAATTCTTCACCAGAATGAGGGTGAAAGTTACTATATTTAAGCTCAAGATTCAATTCTAAGTTTCCTAGTTGTTAGTCAAAAATAGAAATGCAATGATTTTCCTTTGGTTCTCTACTAATTTGAGGGAGACAATGTATGTTTGTATATATAGAAAAATATTCCTGGCAGAAAATCTTGTGAGTTCTTTGAGGAATTAAGAGCAGCTAGTTAACATGAAGGGCAATTTACTAATGGAACTTTTTCTTCAAGTGCTCATTTTGCTATAAAAAGTCTAGGTAATACATATAACATTAAATCATAACTTCAAAGGCTGTCCTTTGGAGACAAAAGCTCATAGATACAGAATTGCTATTTCCTTTTACATCAATAATATAAAAATATACCTTAAGGAGCCTGAAAGAATGATTCAGTTAACCATGCCCATTGTCAAATTATTCATTTTTCTTCCCAAAGGTTTCAGAATATCACATGTATTACCACTTTCTCTCTTCAGTAAATAAGTCAAGCATCCCCAAGGACACAAGACTTTACTATACATGCATCCTCCTGAGCAGCTTAATGACAATTTAATGGACCACATGTATGATGGTGGTCCCACAGCCTACTGACATCACAGTCTTCTTAATTTGTGTAAATATGTTTCATGATCCTCATGCAACAATGAAATTGTCTAAGGATGCATTTCTTAGAACTTACTCTCATCAATAAATGATGTATGAAAGTATTACCATTGTGCATGCATTCTTGAAAGTTATATGTATGTGTGAAATGACCTATCTCATATATATTTTTCCCCAAGAGGTAAAAAAAAAAAATTGCTTTTCAAGACTCTCAGTTTTGTGGTGAGCCTTATGAAACATTATTATATGCACTAAAAGAGACACTAGAAGAATGAAGTGAAAGTATTGAAAGTGATAAAGGATGTCATATTAATTATAAATTTCATTTTATTTTAATTACTTCAAGAAAATTACCAAACAGATGGTGCTTATTTTGAACTACATAAAAAATTATTTGACTTACAAAAGTTTTCATGGCCCAATTCTACCAACCAAGTGTCTTTTCCTAATCTTTATAAATAATCAGCCACTTGATAGAAATGAAGAGCAACTCGGCTTTTGAAAATATAAGGCAACATTACCAACAAACCTTCAATCAGAAGTTAGGGCACAAGTCAACAGGGAATGATGAATCAATTTATAGTCTAACTCTCAGGAACTCATTGCTTTTGCTAAAATACCTTGGTATACAAATACCAACACATGATTTAAATAACACTGTAGAGTATCATTAATAATTTAAAGATTTCATCTTAGAAGCATCCTAAGAGATATCAGTTTTCAAGTTTAGAAGGAAATTCTCAGCATATTAAAGTACAACAGTGGAACGTATAATTAATGTTTCTGTCCAGGTAAAACTACAGCACAGAAAAAAAATAAACAGCAAAACTGCCTTTCCTTACCTGTACATGGAAGAGAAGTCAAGTTCATAGGGTCCATACACATGCACAGAAAGGAAGCCAAAAGAAGAGAAAAAAGAAACAAAGGATCATTTGGGGTAGAACTAAAATGGGAATAGCAATACAAATGAAACATTTCCCAAAGAAAATTATTCTCTTTCCATACAGAAAGCTTCTGATTATGTGAGCCCATTCAGGTACATAATGGCTTTTTTGCAAGTAAACTTGAGTTGATTTGTGTGTGACCATGAACCCTGCACACTCTGTAGTGGTAGACAGCTCTTTCTGTGACAAATGTGTAGAACAAGTCTCAAATTTTGAACAAAATTTAAACCAAGCAATCATGTTCTAACCCAAGTCAAAAAGAGAGTGCTAGCCAAATGTGTAACTTAGGATCTAATTCTTTGTTCTATTTGTTTAAATATTGGTTGCAGCCAAAATGTTAACAGGAGCCATGGCATGCTGATACCAAACGTGCCGTTTACCCTTTAACAGCCAATATTCATGTCACAAAAATGGGTTTAAGGGGATACAATCAATGAGTGGTGAATTTTAAATTTCTCAGTGACCAAACTGACTATACAGCCCCCAAATGAACCTCAGTCCCTATTAAAATTCAAGTTTTCTTACTTGCAAAGGTATTGCATTTAGAGATGAAATTTCATCACACATATTTGCTAAGGTTTTTGGTATATTTTAGTGTAAATCTTCTAAGGGAATGGGACATATTCACAACCCCAAGTTAGTAGCACCTCAATATGGCATGACATGAAAACTTCAAGTGACCCTCTGTAGTTCTATCTTTCTAAAGGGGTAATAGATAATGGCTCTTGGAAAACAATATTGCTCTTTTTGCAATTTATTTCACTATCTTAAAAATTCAATTTTAGGAAGGAGGAGAGTGGAGAAACCCACACAGAAGTCAGCATTTCTTTTCACACCTATGTAAAAAACAAACAACTGTAGTGTATGTGAGATATTTTATAACAAACTAATTACAATGGAACAGGGTGCAATTCCAACTCAATTTATCTAGATCCTTTCTAAATAATGCTTTATCCCTAATGCTCCCACTTTATTCTTTTAGCAGAGGATTCTCTTCCTATTTATGAAGACAGAACCAGTGGTAATTTTGCTAGTGAATACTCCTGTTCATCCCAGCCTATTGCTTTAGCAGAAGACAATGTGATAGATCAGAACAAAGCTGTTCTAATTTCAGACTCCCCAATCACTGCCTTAATTATGCTGTACATCTAATCTATCTTTAATTCCAAAGCTCCCTCTACATAGCAAATTGACAAGTCAGTGCCATATAGAAAGTTAATAAGTAATTGACTTCAGATATGACACCAAAGGTACAATTCATGAACTGATAAGCTAGACTTCATTCAAGTTAAACTTTTCTTCTGTGAAAAGAGCTCTATGTAGAGAGTGAAAAGATGAGCTATGTAGTGGCAGAAAATATTTGCAAAAGACATATCCAATAAAGGGCTGTTAATCAAAATAAATAAACAAATTTTCAACTCAAGAATTAAAAACAATAATCAAAAAAGTAAACCAAAGGCCTTAGCAGACACTTCATCCAAGAAGATATATAGATGAAAAATAAGAATTTGAAGTGATATTGTACATCATATATCATCAAGGAAATGCAAACTAGAATAACAATGAGATATCACTAAATACCTGTTAGAACGGCCAAAATTGAAAATATATCACCAAATGCTGTTAAGGAAGTGGAGCAATGGTAAGTTTCATTCATCATCAGTGGAAATGCAAAATGGTAGAGAAATTGTTCTTTAGTCTTTGTTTTTGTTGTTGTTCTTGTTTGTTTTTTGAGACACGGATTTGCTATGTAGTCCAGGCTGGCCTTGAACTCACTATGGAGCACAGGCCTGCCTTGAACTTGTGACAAACCTTCTGCCTCAACCTTCCTAGTGCTGCAATTACAAGCATGCATCACCAAGCCTGACTGTTGAAGCTGGTGCAGAGACAATTTAATAATTTCTCATAAAACAAACTCTTACCAAATGATCCAGCCATGACACTCCTTGGTATTGACCCCAAGAAGCTTAGAAACTTACGCTCACATGAAAACCTGCATGTGAATGCTTATTGTCACTTTGATTATAATTGCCAAAATATGAAAGGAGCCAATATATTTTTCAGTTGATGAGTAAATAAAGATACTATGGTACATCTAAATGTGGAGTATTGCTCAACACTAAAAAGAAATTAGCTACCAAGCTATGAAGACACACACAAAAATCTTAAATGCATGTTAATAAGTGAGAGAAGCCACTTTGACAAGCTATATATATGAATCCAACTATATGACGTTGGAAAAGTGAAAAATATAGAGACAAACCAAGACCAGTGATTCCTGGGGACTGGAAATGGACTGGAATGAATCAAAGGAGCTTGAGAATTTTAAGTACTATGAATACTACTACAGTGGTGAATACTTACCATTGTACATCTATCCAAACTTACTGAGTACACAACACCAAGAATGAATCCTGAGGTCAACTATGGCTGTTGGGCAGTAAGAATGTGGCAGCGCAGGCTCAATTGCAGCAAGAGAATCATTTATGGGAGGGATATTGGTAACAGATGAGGCTCTCTGTGTGGGGAGGTAGAGTGTAAATAGGAAATTACTCCATCTTTTGCTCATCTTTATAGTGAACATAAAACTGTACTAAAAATAAGATTTACTTTAAAATACCAAAGTGTGTATGAAACATTGTCTTTCATCAAAGAAACTCATTCTTAAATTGCATCACTCACTAAACTACACAGATTAACAACCTAATAAAAAACCACAAAATCTACCATATAAATTTCTCAATTTTCTAATTCCGAAAGCACAATTTATCCTTTCTTTACAACAAAGCTAAACATCTCTTTTCAAATAAAAATAAGCTTAGGTTATAATCTCTATTTGAAATGCTATGGTCACCTTAAATGACCTTCTGTGGATGGCTTACATAGCCTTGAGGATCTAGTTCTGTTACTTCTTCCTCATCCCAAACCATTGTCTTCCTATTCTCTGATTTATGAACACATCATCCTCCCTTCCTTTCACTAAATATTCAGCTTTTCATCACATTAGCCTTCGCACCTGCTGTTCCTCCTAGTGGAACACTCCCCTCCTAAACTCCACCTTTCACCCTTACTGTGACTCCCACTCACCCTTCAAACACATAGGATCATGTTCCTAATAGTCATATACTCAAAACGTGATCATTCCCATGCTTAAATGCATTCACAAAACTTCTTTCTTTCCTTCAGAAGTTGGATCTCAATTTGCTTTTACACGTTCATTAATATTCTCACTTTTTAATGCTTATAAGCACCACGAGGAGAGAGGCCTTGCATTTAATGTTACTCCCAGGACCTAGTATAGAGCCAGTGTCCATAGAATTGCTATCAAAACTGTCAATGGATCAAGAACCTCTTTAATTACTTGGAAATTAAAATCTTGATTAAAGTCATCTTGATTAAAATCATCTTGGAAAAATGAACATTTATTGAGAAAGATCAAAGAAGTCAGGAAAAATAGTCAGTAATAAAAGCATAGGCAATTAGCTATAATTACTTTCTATTTAACAATGTGTTCTAGGGTCCCCTTTGGATATAATGTCAACAATAGAAAGTTGAACACACCAGTACACAGTCATATCTCTTTTTAGTTTATACTTTTCTACAAATTTTTCTTTTTCCTGCTTAATTATAGTTAATGTTTAACTAAACTCAAAGTCAGGAAAGAAACTGCTGCATGGAACTGACAGAAAGCCATTCTGAAAGCTCATCAGGATCTAGACAGATAAACCTGCCGTGGCTCCAGGAATGACCTTAATCAAGCCATTTGATGACTCTGAGTTTCTAACAGTGTTTCAAGGGGACTGTCTAAGTTACTTTTCTCTCATTATGGACAAAATATCTGACACTCAAAATTAAGGAAAGAAAGGTTTATTTAGCTCACAGTTTGTGGAGGTTTCAGTCCATAATCAGCAGGCTCCAAGGTAGAATGGCATGGCACAGGGGCAACACTTTAAGGAGGCAGAAGACAGCAAAATCAACAAGAGCAAAAGGGAGGTAGCAAGACTCTTTTCCTCTCTTATATTGTGTGCAGGCTCTCCACCCTTCTGTGGGTCCTTTACACCCACACCACCTCCATGCCCTCCTTTTGTACAGGCTCAGGATGTTCATAAAGTAAGGACCCTAGCCCCCTGATGATTGCTTAGCCAAGTTTCTAAAGTTCTCAAGTTGACACAATGAACAACATAGTAGAGCAGGAAGGGCATTTCCTGTATACAGCAGGATATAGAACTGCTGAGTTGCTTCGTTAAGCTTCTAGACCAAATAAAAAGTTAGTTTCATGGGACAGACAATGATATATCCAAACTGAGATTTCTAAGGGGGAGAAAAAAGAGAAAATAAAAATGTGAATCTAAAGAGACCGCAAATCAATGTCATATGAGCAAAAAAATACATTCTGTTGGGCTTTAATGAGCGAAATTTGAAAAAATAATGATCTCAACATCATAACCAGTTTCTCAATCAGCCTCCACTGGGAGGCACAGCAAAGAAAGGAGATTGACAGACCAACATAATGAGTCTGCATTCCTCCCAGGAGAAAAGACCATAAAGATCAGTGTCATAGGTAACTAGTAAATAGCTTTGCTGGTGTAGGAACAGACAACTCTCTGGGTTACCATTAATAAGAATATTCATAAAGTGCCCAGAGTGTAAAATAGGCACTGTGAATAATATGCTTAAGGACAAGAGAGGAGAGAAAGAAAAGAACACTTTGCTGAAACTTTCAGCAGTCATGAAGGAGATTATATTCCCGACACTTACATTCTTTTATTTTTGGAGTTGATGAAGCTCAGAGGGTAGAGATCTAAGATCAAGGAAATGAGCTTGTTGTGAGGAGCACAGAGGTGAGCGGGACACAGAGAGAACAAAGAAGGGAAGAAACAAGCAAAGGTGAGAGAGGCCAGCACCCAGCCAAGGAAAGAGAATTTTGAAAAATAGTTTCCCTCCAGAGCTTGTCACAAAGTGCCTTCTAGTTTCCAAAGACATCACCCACAGAATCTTATCCTACCTCACATCAAGCCTGTGGACAGGAAAGGAGGGATCATATGTTGAATCCTCTTTTCTAGCTGATCACTAATGGCTCAAAGAAACAGCAAGTTGCTCCAAATCCCAGAGCTGACCAGCAGGGAACAGGACAGATCTGCATGCTTCTCCTGATGCAGAACATGTCTAAGGAAAGCAACAATGAGATGCCACGTGCTTCAGGTGGTAGAGAAGGAGCTCCTGTGAGTATTCCTGTGAGCACCTATGGTATTACTGGTCTGGGAGTTCAGCAGAGCTGCTGTGGAAAAGAAGAAACCTTCGACTAGCAAGATAGCAGTTGATCAAGCCTTCCTTTTCTACTCTTAACTCTTCTACAAATGTGTATGGCAAGCCTACTATGGCTTCCAGTAGAGAAAAAGGAGCTGAGTTCTCCTTAGAAAGAGTGTACCACTTCCCCCTCCACTTATCACAGAGGGAGAAGCAAGAAACAGGCCTTGTTTATGATTCCTTTTTAAGAACAACAAACCCATTCTTTAAAAATCATATTTTCTATTACAAAGTTTTCTTGACAACTTAATATGAATTCTAGATCATGTGTTGTTTGATTTCAGAGTTCATCTTCCCTTCTTGTAGTTGATAGGTAAGGCAAAAGACAGTGATGATGCACATGGTAGCTATTTCAGGTCCTGCAATTTCTTAAGCAGAAGAAATCAAGCAATTCTCACTACTTATCAAATCTCTAAGTCTCACATTATGAAATAGAAAGTAAGGGCTTGTAGAAGGAGAATTTTTGTTTTTGCAATTCATCTTACTTATGATTTGGAAGGAACATAAACAAATGGTGTTGGAACCACTGCATTTCTCATCCGTACACTTCCATTTTCAAGTGGATCAAAACACTTTTTTGAAACACTGGAGCCACTTGCAAATGAACACATAACCTGGGCAGTTCAACAAGGACTGAGGATCGTTGGTGAGTCACTTGCACAGAACTTCCATGTCAAACACTTTTGAAAGGGAGACTTAATTCCCTTCTTCCAAGGGGAGGCTCAAGGAGAAGCCAAGTGGAGAAAGCCAAAGGACCCAGCGATGTGCAGAGAGGCATTTTATGTAAAAACTTGTAGTGTTTTCAGGACAAAGCAGCAAAATTAATGAAACCCAGGAGGATATGTATACCTCCCCACCTTATGAATCATGAATCTAAAATCAGAAGTTAGGGCCTCTGCTGCCAAAAAGACACATGCATGCATGCATGCACACAAGAAACATACACATATTCTTACATTTTTTAAAGTAGAGATCTTATTAGTCCTTAGGGCAGAGGATATCAGGGTATTTTCTGCTGCATTACTTAGCATCCCTGTCATTAGGTGGACCCACAAGACTAGTGTTAATCAATGAGGTGAGAGCAGAGCAGTGTGGATCATTTTGGAGTTAAGGTAGAAAGAAGTTTGCACATTATCCCTCACTCATGCTCTCACTCATTGCATGGTGATTGCAGAGGATTTAACTGCACTGCTGAGCTTGTAGACCCACTGCCCATGAGTTTCCTAGACCTACAGTGAACTATGAGTGTGATTAAGCTACAGATAGGGTGTGGCTTTTTATAGTGTATAACTTAGTTTTACCAAGTAATGCAGTTCACCTGTTCATATTATTCATCAGCAAGTGCTCTTAATCCCGTCTCATCAATATTCTTTAAATCTTTCTAATACTAACCATAGTCACTGTTTCATATCAGGTAACTACTCCTTCTTAGCTGTATTGATGGAGCAAGTCTCCCTGCCTCTGGCCTTAATTCATTCTAATCCATTTTCCTGTATGGCCAGAGCCATCACTTTAAAGTTTAAACTGGAACTTTTCATTACTTTGCCTAAAATCATTCAATGGTTTCCCGTCAAATGCAAAGTGCTCCTGTGGCCTTCAGTGTTATTTCCATTTATCTTTTCGCTCTTGACTCTGGATATTCCACTTGCTATGCTTCAGTCATATATGTTACCTGATTTTCCTGGAACTACCTAGGGACAGATTCATTGCTCCCTTTTCCTGGGACACTGTTTTCCACTTTGTTCAATTTTCCCTAGGTTAACCCCCTAAACATTTATTTGAACAAACACCTCCTGTCCTGACTTGTAAAGAAGTTATTGATGTTCTAGGTCAGCCTCTGCTCACTCCCATCAATGGTCGCTACTTCAGGATATATGACAGCCGCACTAATAGTTCATTGCCAAAGAGAGAGAGAGCTGCTTGATACAAGAACAGTTTTCTAATCATCATTCCATCCTTAAGGCCCAGCACACAGTATAAACCTTTAGTAAGTATTTTCAAATAAACTGATGGATAGGTGGATGGATGGGTGGATGGATGGATAGATGGAGCAAGCAACTGGATGTATGTAAAAATAAATGAATTTATGAATGAATGAATAGCTACCTAATTCAAACATGCTTTACTCATTATTTTCCTTCTCAGCTGTTACAAACAAATAAAACAGAAGGACAGAGAAAAGACCAGATTCTAATGAATCTGTCTTTAATTCTTCTCCTTCTACTACTTCAAAATGGTGCATACCCACAAGGAACTTACTTTTTTTTATTCCTCCAGTTGCATTTGTAAAATGGAAGTACTCACAACTCCCTTATGGAGTGTTTGTAAAAAGTGGAGTTTTGAACATAAAGTAGACACAAGATAAGAAGCACAAGGCAAGTGCTAAAAATAAATGATACTGTATTATTACTATTATCCTCATCATTATTATTGGTCATGTAAAAACTAGTCCAACGGCATGATGGAGATGCACTTACTTGGAAGTGAGGTCAGATTTAATTGAGCAGGAGCAAAGTAGACCTGAATAGGCTCGATGAAGGACAATGATTCCTGCTTAGCTCTCCTGGAAGCTTCCTCTGATCTCCACATTCTTTACATTTCTCTAAATACTCCAATTTTTAAGCTACTCCTACACCCATTTCTCCCATTTTTGATGCTTGGGACGCTCCTCCACTATTTTCTTTCTTCTCCATGTTCTCTTTTCTTGACATTCTTAAAATTCTTCTCTGCATGTTTCCCTTTTTAAACCTCTGGCAAAAAGAAGCAGGCTTTTCATGAACACACATAAAGCTGAGTGATCCAGCTATCCTCATTTTAAAGACCAAGTCTTAATTCCAGTGCTCAGATGTTCACATCAGTTATGCAATCAGCACATATCAGTTGGGTACCCGCTGTTCTAGGCCTGGGGCGCTGAGCTAGGTATTATTTGTTTATTCTCTGAGCAAATATTAATTAGTTACAAACTACTAGCCTTATCTAATTAGGTTAAAACTTCTTAGAGGGAAAGTTAGCTCCCTTTCTTCATTCTTTGGTCTCTGTGGTACTCTGACAAAAGTTTTTTTTTCCTTTCCATCTTTAACAAATCATACAGCAAACCAGTATATAGGATCTCATTTTTGGCATATATGAGGGTTGCTTTTTAGTCACAGAAATTAGTCACTCCTAGACTGAACCAAAGATAAGGCATCCACAGATGTCAGTTCTTGCAGTCTAAGAATCTGATCCTGCAAATGCATAAACATATTTATCTCTTTTACCTGAAAGTCTCATAGGTATTAACAAAGCATAGAATATGGTCACCTGTAAGAGGATATAGTAATTTAATTTTTGCTTTTTTTTCATTGCCACTGTCATTCCTACAAGGATCTAATAACCAAAATGTAATATCTTTTCATACTCTTTGCTTCTTCCCATGTCCTATTCTCCAAGTCCAAAAGGTACATTGTCGCTTGTACTAAATGAAGCAGCCGTGTAGTGGAGACTGTCCTGGTCAGGAATTCCAAAGTCACATCTTGCAATTAGTGCTAGTTAGAATACTATGGGGGAGGAGGCAGGAGGAGTTTGACCTCTATTAATCTCTGGGTTTTCATAAGGAAAGTTAAAAAAAACTGCATGTGCCTGTTATAGCCTATATCTAGATATCCCCCAAAGCCTCATGCACTAGAGATGGGGTTCTTCTGAGGTGGCTGGATTTAGGGTATAGAATGTGGACTAACAGTGTGTGAATGTGGATTAAGGTTGTGATAACTGGATTGGTCCACAGACTGGTTAACACTGTTCTGGGTATGGGTAATGGGAAGCTCCATTCCGGGTGCTGGTGGCACCAACCCCTGGGCTTGTAACTCAAATGGAATAGAAAGATGGAAGGCAGGCTACTGCTGCTGCTTCTCACTTCCTATCTGCCCTACCATGGACTGTTTCCTTTTTTTTAATGCCTCTCTGCCATGCTGCCCTGGCTTGGAGCCAGTTGACTATGAACCAAAATCTTTACTAACTGAGCTGGAATAAACCCTTCCTCCTTTAACTTTATGTGATAGGTATTGTCTCAGGAATGAGAAAGTAACTAAGACAGGGACCCATGTTTGAACATAAGTTGATTTTTTTAAAAAAAGCAATACACATAGGAAATTGAAGACTAATTAGCTTCTCAAGAACTCATATCCAATATTAAATAGCTCTGACTTCCATGAAATTCTTCCTAACAATTTTCTCCAGTCCTTCCTCCTATGTGAAATGCTGTGAATTATTTAGAGGAACTCAAGGACACTATCAAATCAAGATGCTGTCACTCTCAGCTCCACTTCACCAGGTTTTGATATCAGCTTTTCCTCAGGGATTAGCTTCCCATCATTAACAGCACAAGTGTATTTCTCTTTGTATGATTCAAGACACTATGGCACAAATATATCCTGTCCAAGTGAGCAACACTTGGCAACATTCACAAGATGTAATGTCACCACAGGTAGTAAACTGTCTCAAGGAATGATTCAAGTCTCACTTCTCTGTCTCTTCTAGCAACCCATCCATTGGATATGTCTAGGGATCCAAAGAAACTGTCAAGAGAAATTAACCCAATTATCTGTGTTCCTGGAGTCTTAAGGCTCCAGCAAATATGAAGATTGCCTCTTTATATCATGTCTGCTTTGGATTCATTCCTTACATTTAACAGCTTTCACCAGCTGTGCCTGTGTATATTTCTCCCTTTCAGCATAAGCATAGCTACATTTGAGTTTCAGGTGTTGTTTTTCTCTTCAAGTCTGTAAAAGTCTACCAGCTGCCAAAGTATCTGTGCACCTTTGCAGGTGAGCCTATGTTCCTCTAATGTGAACTAAATATGAAAACTGAGAGACAAGGGTGTTGTTTTCCCCCCTTTGTTTCAGTGGCTCTTCTTATAGTTCCTCTTTTTGCCACAAGAGGATTTTGGATGAGGTTAAGCTAATTATCCTAAGTCTCATTTCAACTCATGAACTCATCATTTTGGCATCTGGCCACAGCTATCTGTTCGGCCTACTGTGCTGACTTACTTGGTTTATCAGGGGACAAAGTTACAATGTTTTCAGCTGAGTTTTTTCTTCTTCTGTGACTAGTGTTGGGTGAATTAAGTCCCAAATTAACAAGTATAAACCATTTACAAAAAGAAAATCAGAGCACTCCGAAATGGTTTTTCCTTTGCAATACTGGCTGCTGTGTAACGCAACTGTTTTCTCAGGGCTGAATTCCAGCCAAATAGCTTCTGCTGATGTGAGCCTTAACAAACTGCTGATGGTCAAGGGGCAGGCAAAATTTCTAGAGAAATAAAAGAAAACTTAGGAAAACTGGCTTGAAGACACATTACATATTTATTATCAAGCAGTTCAACTATTTTTCCTGTATTTGTGCCCAAAGCCTTAAGGAAAAAATGTGGAATTTGTGTGACCTATTTTAATAGGTGCCATCAACCTGCTGTCATCCCTGGTTAGTATGCCTTATAACGTACTTTCCTAATACGAGGCATTGCTTAGATTGTGAAGCAGGCTTCTAAGCCATTGCCCATCTTCCTGGTCTAAAATCAGAAAACTGAAAAGTAAAAAGAGCTCAGAGAATTCAATACAATTGTAAACCAACAATGATCATAATTCTTCATTGGCATCAAAGCAGAAACGTCCAAATGCAAAGCATAAATTCAAAGGTCTGTTTAGGAATTTTTAAAAATAACCTTTCTCAGATTATAAGTTGCATTTTGCCTTTGAACTTTGCCTTTTTTACCCAGAGAAATGCTCATAACCATTATCTGCTTTTCCATAAAGCAGTATCTTTAATAGCCAATCAATAGGCAAAATAAGGTTTTAAGTTATCTCAGCATGGCACTCAGCTTCCAGTCTATCTTCTGTAGTTTTTTTTAAGAAAAACTTCAGTGCCTTAATTTTAAATTTAAAGAATCAAAAGCAATAACTGAAGATTATTTGAAAGTAATAACCAGCTAGGGACAACACATTTCTGCTGATCCTTCCATTTGAGTAACTCTCTCTGGGGCAAACATTCCAGAGGTCATGTTTTTTATTTTCTTTGATGTCCCTTCACTGTAGCCAAAACCTTTTCTCCACCTCATCTAATGACTGGAAGCAAGCAAAATACTCTAAATGTTTAATTTACTATACTAAACAGTACTGTATACTAAACCCTATGTTTTCTTTACATTCTTACAAAAGCATCAGTGCAAGATTTTTTATATTTCAAAGATCCCTCCTAAATCCTATCATTTTTCCACAAAGATTTGGCAATACTTTCTCCCCAAGATTTTATAGTTATACTTTGTCCATGGAACCTGTCACCATTCTTTTTTAAAATGTTTTCATCTCCACTTGCACATAATTGTTATGATTGCTAAACTAACCCAATTAATTCTAATATCATCTCTGCTATCTATCCTTTCCTCAGGATCCGCTCTTGGTCTCATCTCACTGCACTTTCCACAGCTGACACGTCGCCACCAGTAACAACTCCATGTGACTAAAGCAACTGACACTCTCAGTTCTGTGCTTAATATAGAGGAGTAACATTAAGATGTGTCCAACAGGGGAAAAATATTGAAAGAAGGGGTACAGAAAATGAAGAGGATTCACTGACCAGCAAAAATCAATGAAGCAAAAATGGACCATTTTCCTCTCATTGATTTTCACTGCTCATTGTGCGGTGACAGGCACTCTGCAACTTTGCACTCCCTTGTGTTTCCCAGGGAGGGCATGTGACAACACATGCTCACAGTGCAGGCCCTTATCATCTGCCAAGTGAAAACCACAAGGGGGACAGAAATTCACACTGAAGTAACCACCAGAGTTTCTCACTTGAGTGTAAATTGCAGTCAACATGCCCCTGAGCAACACTGTCCTTGCTGGTTTCTGATAAAATCTCACTGCAACTGCAGATCCTGTTTAGTGGCCTCTTGACTTCAGCCGGTCACATTCTCAGTTAAGGCATCAGGGGGGACCCTTGTCCTTCCCTTTCCCAGATTCAACCGTCCTATTCAGAGAAATCACATTTTACAAAAAGTGCCATCCATCATCCTCAAAAGCCAGAAAGTGGAAGTCCTTGCCGGGAGAGGGGCAGATACTCTAAGTAATTGGATGCTGCCTCTGCAGACCTAGCTGCCGCCTTGAGCACCCAGAGACAAGAGGTGAGACAAGGAGGAACCTTCTCCAAAAGAGGCTTTGCGATGCCAGATGCTTTGGATTTCATCTCAGAGGCAATCAGGTGTGTGTCAAAGTCTGCACCTATTTTTAAATCCCACATACATTCTAAAACAAGCCAGTATATTCTTTTTAAAGAAGTTATTTACCATAATGTGTCATGCAGCTACTTGGGCTCTACAGAACTGGCGTGAGTCCTTAGATAAAGATAAACTCCTTCTGATACATGCCTGGAATACAGAGGAACACAGCCCTGGGGATATTCATCACCCTCTGTTTTTCCAATATGAAAATGACCTAACAACAACTAAGTCCCCACTTTCTCATTAGCATTCTACTAGGGGTACTGGAGATACTCAAGCCATGACCTCAATGACAGGGCAAGAGTGCTGTCTGGATAATTAAACCCGCCGCTATTCAGGCAGACACTGTCCAGGATGATAGTAGCCATGAAATATTTACAAGGAGGTAAGGAAGGAAGGGCATGTTTGGCTTTGGTAAAAGATTTAGGATCTGAGTATGATCTTTCAATGTTAAACATCTGGATGTTCAACCTACATGAAAGGATCATATCCACAACACTGACCAGCCAATGGTGTGCTAATTCAGGCCCACCATCTTTTAACTATAGAACTAAGGTATATCTAACAAGTTTCCTGCATGCATCCAGTGCATACGTTGCCCCACTAGTAACCAGCTACTACCCTTTCCTTCCTCCTTCCTCTCTGCTCTCCAGCCCTTCCTTTCTTTTATATTCTGCTCTTCCCATTCTTCTCCTTTCCTTTCACAAATGTGGACTTTGTGCCTAAGAGCCAAGTAATGTGCTAGATACTAGGAAAACAAAGTTATGTCAGAGCCCTTGAGAAAGTTCCAGCTCTATTTGAAAATCCACAGTTTAAGCAACAATATAGCACAGACTGATATAGGGGAACGAAACTCCCAACCTATTAGATGTTTGGTAAGAGTTTATGTTCTCTAAAATCAAAAAATGAATTTTAGGAACAATAAAGGTTAAGAGCAAAATATATTTATTGAGAGAAAAAAGCTTCTGTCTGAGAAAGAGAGACAGAAAGGGTCCCAAATGGGTAGCCAAAGACTTTCTTTTCTAGGGACTTTTACAGAGTAAAACCACAAAACGAGGCAGGTCTAAGGCAGGGAAAAACATGGGAACTCACAAGGTGGGCATGGAGTGGGACAGAACTAAGGTCAGCCAATAAGATTAATTGCTCAGGTAAAATTGATTAAATAGGTAACAAATGGGGAAGTGGGCACATAGCAAGTGGACATGCTTTAAACAGTGACTCTTCCTGTAGGAGGTTGGGTGACTCCTGGCTTCCTCAGGGTGATAGAGATCTATTTAGAATATCAATTTCCAAGGCTTACCCTTAGGAAATATGTAATGCATTTGATTTATCTTTTGTCTTGAGATCTGGCCCATAGTGGAGGTGTCTGTCTCCCAAACAGTTACAAGATATCTGGTCTTCTGCACTGGCTCCTTCGAGGTACCAGCCCTGTCTGACTGCCTAGAATATTTCTAAGTTGCCTGTAACAAGACTACTGAGTTCAATGCTAGAGGAAAGCACAGGAAGCCGTGAAACACAGAGAAGACACATCAGTGAGAGCCTGGTCAAATCACATGCGGCTCCTATAAGGAAAGTTTTGCTTGACCTCAGCTTTTTAGAGTTAACTAAAGAAAGAGGTGAGAGTGAGAAAGAACAACACGTGAAAAGATATGGACCCACGTGCTATGTTCAACAGAGGTTTTGATATGATGGGAGGCAAACTACATATATAAGGGCAAGTTAAGAAGAAACCAAAGCTGGAGAGGACTGTCAGAGCTATTTGCATACCTAACGACCTTGCATTCCTAGCTAAAGAATTTGAACTTGAAAACTAAAAATGTATGGACATCATGTAAGCCACTTAGGACTACTTGTAGATATGATTTTTGTTACCCATTCTTAGTCCTCCCACTGTCACATGAGCCTGAAATAAATTAAAGAAGATTTTTAGCTTGGTCTTGTCTCCATTTTAAACCATAGGATGTTGGTGCAAGAAACAGTTCCTGCTTAAGAGGCTAGGCCTTCAGCAGTAGCCCTTTATGCACACTGGTTTCTGCCTGAGAAAAGCAAACCCCAACTACCTCTTCCCCTTCCACCCAGGTCCTAGAAGGAACAGACCCTAACCTAGCTGCATCAAACCCAAATAAACTCAGCCAAAATCAGGCAAACATAAGCCCCTATAGACATGTGACTCAGAAAAATAAACACACATTGCTGTAATTGCCCTAATCTGGGAGCTTGTTTATTACATGGCCTTACTGTAGCAAAAGCTGAGTAGCATAAGTGAGCCCTTTCTCCATCCAGTCCCCAAACCACACTGCCTTTTAAAGGCAAAGTAATAAGGGGATGGTCAACTCAGATTCCATTAGGAACTCATTTTAGATAAAATTAGTGCTTTTGATAGGGACAATATATCTCATTGCGTTAATAAGGAAAGTGTATAGGCATATTGAAGCAACCCTGGATAAAATCACTTTCTTGTAAATGAGGAATATTTGTCTTTTAAGAGTTTAGATTGTGAAGGGAAATGAGGGAGAGAGTTGTTCAATCATGCACTGAAATTTTAAATTAAATAGACATACACTAGCATGTCTAACCAGCTCACAATTCCCATCCCCTGTGACAGCCCACATGACTCTAATATCTCCAGGGTGCAACCCCATTTACTACATTTCTACCACTTTTGTCTCTGCTCCCTGAGTACAGAGTACCAGAACTGAGAGTGCACCAGCTCAGAAGGGAAGAGAAGCTGGGGCTGAGTTCTAGCTCAGTGGTAGAGCAGTTGCCAAGCATAGACACAGCCTTGGATTCAATCCTCAGCGTAGGGAAAAAAATTCACCAAAGAAAGAAAGCTGATCTCTACAGGGGGGAAATGGGGTCAAAGTACAGAAAGAAACAGAAATGAGTAGATAGCTGGCCTCTGAAGGCAGAGTACATCCAAGATAAATTGTCTTGGTACCTATAACTGTCTCATCTATTCACAATCCTCCAAGGCCTGACAGTACTTCCTGCCTTTTGACCCAAGATGTAAGTTTGAATCATAACAATAAATTTTCCTTATGCCTTCACTGGAGAAAGTTTTCTTCAGTTGAAACCAGAAGAAACTTAGGGAAAATACATGTCTACTATGTGTGAGGCATTAGGGCCACAAAGAAAATAAGACAGACGAGTGAACAAATTTTTAATAAGAGTTTTTAAATTATGAAAAAATAAAGATGCTGTTTCTTTCCCAGACACAGAGGGGTACAGAAAGTCTTCATTAAATAACTGATTATTAATCTGAAATCAAAAATACAAACTGGAGATGGCCAGATGAATAGGTTATCCAAGGCAATATAATCAACCGAGCCAAATGCCACCTGAGTGAACCAGTAGGTGTGAGAAATGGCCTTGCAATTGAGTAGTAAAGGGCATTGCTGATAGTAAGAGAAATTTTGGTGGAGCAGTTAGTACAGAAGCAAGACCAAAGTAGATTAAAGTAACAAGTGAGCAAATAGAAACAAGATAATTTATAGAACATTTTCAAGAAGCGTGAGTGCGGAAGGAGGAAGGCTGGGAGTGGAGGGGAAGTACAGATTGAACTGGGGAGTTCTGTTCATTTCAGTGGGAAAGGCTTCATCTTCCAGATGAGGAATAGGTGTCACAGGCTGACATATCTTGGAGAGGGCATCTTTTGTGGGAAAAGATGAGCAGAAGGAACGGTACAATGAAATTGGGAAATAATGTGCCAAGAAGATAAAGACAGTCCATTCAGAGTGTGCAAATTTAGTCAAACTAAACTGTTATTATAAACCAACTGCTTGAGAAGAAATTATTTTGGGGGAAAATGCATTGCTATCCTCAGAAGGAATGTCTGAAAACTAATTACTATTCCTAACTTATTCATCCCCAATGCCTCACCAACATGATCCTTTGTAATAGATTCATATTTCAAAGTGTGGAATAAAAAAACATTGTGCCAACTAACAATGACACCAAGACAATTCTCTCAGGTATACAGTGAGGGGAAAAATGAATATAAGCAAAATTTTTAACGCTATTAAATTACAGGGTTGGCTTCCTTTTACAACTCTCATTTCCCAAAGATATTGAATGTGTACCAAACAAATAATTGAAAATTTATTTTGTTGATGTGGAAGAATCTTCTATATGTAGCTATCATCAGTTGATAAAGAGATCACTAGTTAAAACTGATCATATTTTTAGAGACATGAAAAAATATTATCACCAAAGGAGAGCTACCTGCTGTGAAGTGACCAGAGCATAGAAAATAAAGGCAAGTATTGCACCAGCCGCATTTTCTAGAACCTTAACTGGAATTTTCTTAAGCCATGGCCATGCCCTTTCTACTACTGTCAACATTACCATCACTACTCTAGTCACCATCAACACTATCACCACTTCCATTCCACCATATCATTCTGATGACCATCAACACCATGGCCACAACTACGTCCACTTCCGTCACCACTACCGCCATCACCATCATGATCACTACCACTGTCAGTACCACCATCTCTGTCTCTATCAACATCAAATCTCTACAGATATCATCACCACCACCTCATAGCTTCCCAACATGATTTCTGAACAGTAAGTTGTTGCTTGACTCAAATTTTCAACATGGCTCAATCCATTGCAACCAAGTTTGGGGCTGCTTTTGCTCTACAATGCTTTTCCTGCCATATTTGTGGTTGATAAATATACAAATACAGTCCAGGGGCAGAAGTAGCAAGTGGAGAATTAAGCCTCAGGGTGAGAGGTGAACAGGACACCATGCAGCCATGCTGCTATAATGACCTGTCTCTGGAAGCATGTTGGCCTGCTGCAGGACGGATTTTTGATAGGAACTTCTAAAAATAGCATGTGCAGCCAGGCTTTATCTTTAATGTCCTAGCATTGATCAAAAAAAGGGGGGATTAAACTAAGCCAATGATGGAGAAAACTAATTTCATGGTAAAATAATTCTAAAATGTATTTAAGGTGCACAGGCAAGACCATTTTCAAAGAAATCTGAATTACAAAACATGCATGGGAATTGAAGACTCCATTCAGACAACCTCCAGCTGCTAAAGAAAACTGTTATTCTTTGGCTCTCTCCCACTGCTGCATGTAAACAATTTTATGAGGTAGAAAAAGTCTTCTTGCTACATAGGCCCTTGTCAAAAGAAAGACGCAGTATGGTGTAAATATTTTGTTTTGTTTCTTCCATTAGTAAACATTTCTGTTCTTTAGTAAAAGACATGAATAAACAAGGACAAAAAGTGGTGCTGAAATTATTTACTGGCTTCTTTGAAGGAGATCAATATGGGAAAGACATTTAAAAATGGTCTTTTTCTGCTCAGGGAAGTTGTATCTTCCCTGTGAGATATAGTATTTTATGTTTAATGGCAAAAAAAACTTCCAAAATAAAGATTTGACTTCTTTAAAATGTCCAAAATTCTAAATTATGGCTTTCACAGCCTCGTAAACAAGGCTTCATAGTGTACATACAGTAGACTCTTCTCATTATTTATGATGGTAACACCCTCCCCCAGCAGGTTTCTGATCAGTGGACTTAAACTTGCAGTGGAAACTATCATTCAAACCCAGTTTTGCAGGACATGTCTTTTACTTGGTTTCCTTGTTTCTCGTACAGAAAAAGGAGACGGGATGGATAGTGTCATATCTATGTGCATGTGTGTAACGTGTTAAAGGTTAAATAAAATCCAAGCAGCCATGCCAAGTAATTAAATAATCATGCAAACAAATGAATGTTCTATTAATTCAATTTCTGCATTCTTGTTCAAACTTAGTCCAGTTTTTTTTTTTCATTTCTGGGATTTCTTATAATTTATGAAAAAAAATGTCCTGTCAAAATGCTAGCTTGTCACACCTTACCTCATTTGGTCTATATCTTTTTTTTTTTTTTCCCTTTGGTACCGGGGATTGAACTCATGACCTCGCGCTTGCCAGTCAGGCACTTATGCCGCTGAACTAAATCCCCAGCTCAACCTTACCTCATTTGTATTTTCGTTTTTAAGTCCAACTTGTCTTTTGCATGCATTTAAGACATCAGTTCTTATGTAGGATCATGTGCAACAATTTAAGACATCTTAAAATGCAAATACCTTCTTGGAAAAATAAACAATAAGGTATACTTAAAGAAGACAGAAGTTCTAATCACTAGGAAAACCCGTGGATGTTAACGAAAAGAATAAAAAGAAACAAAAAACATTGAATACACCACCTCAGGATCACAGGTTTAATAAGGCCAATTTGAATTTCTGGGTTTCATCTTGAATCTTGATACTCATAAGGATGTCTGTAGCCCCTTTCCAGCCTTGGCTTCCCTTGCTCACCACTGTGTTTCACAGCGAGGTTGAAAACCATGCGAATAGAGGGTACAAACAGCAGTTGAAAGGCTGGATGGTCATGGTGATGCACACCTGTGATCCCAGCACTCTAGAGGCTGAGGCAGGAAGATCACTGCAAGTTCAAGGCAAGCCCAGAATACAAGATAAGTTCAAGGCCAGCCTGAACTGTATAGTGAAACCCTGCCTCAAAATTTCATTTCATTATTTTGGTTGCACTGTTATGGCTGCCTTGATGCCCTGAATCCATTTAAAGTGTTTATCTTTCATGTTACTTTGACTTTGGGGAAGAGTCACAGGTCACACAGCGTCAGCTCTGGTGAGTAGGTGGACGAGGGCACAATGCAGTGTTTTCAGGAGCTTCCTTTCCTTTGGCTGGTACTCGGCAGCAGTATTCACCATTTTTCATCACATCATAAAGAAATTCAGAAAAAAAAAACCTTCCAGGACCGCTTCAGAGTGTGGCAAGGACAATGGGGTAAGTGTGCTCAAAATGAGGTGGAATACGCTGGGGTATTAATGGCAATGTGTCCTTCACTACACAAGTTGTTTTTTTGGTCTGTAATCCACATTTTCTTCTTTCGTTTTTTTTTTTTATTAGTACATGTTGCAATACATAATGATTAGATTTCTCTACCTCAATTTCCTGACCTGCCAAATGGCCCTGAAAAATAATAATTTAATATGGTTGTTTAAGAATTAGCTAAGAATTAATATATAAAGAAACAGAAAACATTAAGTGAATGCTATGATTGTCATTTATCATTATAATTAATTATTATTATTCACATGAATATCTGTCCCTTCAGATTACAAACTCCATGAGGAAAAGGATCAAGTCCTCTAGATCTAAGGAGTATGAACAATGCTTTGTGCACAGCGCAAGCTTGATGAATTAAATACATCTAGCTTCTAGTTTCTATTAGAAGCCCTCCTGAGGTACAAATAAAAAAATGACCAGAGGCACAACTATAAACAAATAATCAGAATCCCAAAAATATTCCACTTTACAGCATGATCTTATTTCTCTTTTCCTATGAGACTAGTTAAAGAGAATCAGGACTTAGGACATATTTAATCACAGGAGAGTGCCAAGTGCTAATGGGACCTTCAGTCGAGTTGTCCAGAAGTCTTTTTCCTTCTGCTCATGCTGCACAGCCATTGTTTAGAGGTGCCTGACCCTTCGTGTGCAAACACTGTGCAAGAAGAGCTGGGCAGCACAATCAAATCTTGAACCATCCATGAAACCACAAGGATGGGACCCCATCTGTAGGATAGGTGGACTTCGGCAAGCACAATGGATGCAGAGATGCGAAGGATACTTCTGACTACACAGAGGGCATCAGAAAGAACAAAGGGAAACTCACCTTGGAGATGAAATCATTGAAGCAAAGGAAGCTGGTGTCCAGTGGTACTAAAGCCACAGTAATAGTGTAGATTTCTAACTTTTTTCCTAACATTTTTTTTTTGCTAAGAAGTATATAAAAATTGAACTCTCTCAGTGGCCCTCATCTTCATCTTTAATAAGGTATAATTGACAAATAGGAATTGAATATGTTTATGCTGAACAACCTGATGCGCTGACACATGGATGCACTGTGAAATGATCACTGCTGTGAGGCTAAAAACCTGGCCATTCGCTCATATCATTAACACTTCCTTCTCTCTTTCTTTCCCTCCTTTCCTCTTTCTTTCCTTCTTTCCTTTGTTTTTGTTCCAAGAAGAGAAATCCTATCATTGGTGACAACATGGATGAATCTTAAGGATACTATGCCTAGGGAAATAAGCCATCACAGGAAAAGTAAATACCATACGATCTACTGACATGTGCATTCTGAGTCTAACTCAGAGAGGCAGAGAGCAGAAGAGGAGCTGCCAAGGTTGGGAGGGGGTGGGGAGAGGACGAAATGTTGGTTCAAGAATACAAACATTCAGTTACGGAAGATGGGTAAGGGCTGGAGACTATAATTAGTGACTACCATCGTGACTATAATTAGCAAATACTGTTTTGTCAATAGTAAAAAACAAAGTTTTTAAAATGTGTCATTTTTTATTAACACTTCATTTGAAAACTCAGAAAACAGGAAAATTTACAGAAAAGTTTAAATTATTTTCAATTCTATAGTGTAGGCGAGTATCATTAATATTTTATTTCTTCACTTAAAGTATTTTATTAAAAATTGAAAATATTTAGATTATGCTGTATATGGGGCACATGAACATTAAAAGAAGTATACCAAGGTAAACACCCATATAAATACCACCCAGGTTCAAAAGTTGAAAACTGTGCCTTACCTTAGAACCTTTTTCTGCTTCAACTACAATCACACCACTTTCCTTAGCCCTTACCTCCCTCCCTAAGCCTAACATTTGTTCTCCAACCTGTGAGTTAAATATGTGTTAATTTTTTTTATTTAAAGAAAAAAAATTTGAAACAGAAAGAGGGTATAAATAATACAAAATCTCAAAAACAAAACAGAAAACAAAAATAGTAACCAGTAAGAAATCACTAGTTGATAATTACATATTTTCCTCTTTGAAGTAGTTGTTCAAGTTTTAAAAGTAAAGCCTACAAAGTGGACATCCAAACAGTGAGACTGCAATCAGTTTTGTTCATCCATCCAACTAAAACTTTAGCAACATGGTTATTAATCCCACACACTCAAACATGCATGCAGTTATATCCTTTAGAATACTTTCTTTTCCTCTCTTTCTTTTCTTTACAATAACTATAATCCATTCTCGTAAACTACTTAGAAGTTCTACACATGTATAAGTTTCTACACATATACCTAGCCTTTCTGTATTAGAGGGAGAAACAAATCAAAACAAGTCAACAATACAAATTCCTAGAGAAGCATGAAATGGAAAGGACATATAAAACCACAATAATAGGTGATCTACAGTAGTTACTATGATGTCTCTTGTTATTTTCAATAAAAGTGTCTGTATCATCAAACATAGTATAAACTTAGCATTGCATTACACTATTAATAAAATCTAAACATTGGAGACATTATAGGACTTCAAAGGCAGTTAACAATCAAACCAGAATGGGTATCCTATTGAATCCTGTCATCTTCAGAGTAGTTGCCCCTATTCTCAGACTCGACACTCTCAAGCATACCAGATTCAAATAAAATCAGTCAAGATAAAACAGTGATATAAACAATCTTCTCTGTCTTATCTCTGCTATGCTATTTTTCTGTCATTGTTGTTTGTTTACTTTTCTCCTTCATTCCACTGTCTGCCCTTTTCTTCGAGGCCTTTCTGCCATTATTCCTGGAACCCTGGTGATTTTCTTCTCTCTCTCTAGAATGTCCTTCAGTATTCTTTGCAGGGTTGGATTGGTGGTCACAAACTCCCTCAGTTTCTCTTTGTTGTGGAAATATCTTGTCTCTCCATTAACTTTGAGAGACAGTTTTGCAGGGTACATCATCCTAGGTTCGAGGTTATTTTCTATCAGGGCTTGGAATATTTCACTCCAAGCTCTTCTTGATTTGATGGTTTGCATTGAGAAGTCTGCTGTGATTTTGATGAGTTTTCCTTTATAGGTAATCTGTTTCTTTTCTCTGACTGCTTTTAATATTCTGTTCTTGTGATGGATTTCTGGGATCCTGATTATTATATGTCTGGGTGTAGATCTGTTTGGGTTGTAGCT
>PVLA01006893.1:29213-115082 GCA_004027455.1 Hydrochoerus hydrochaeris | reverse complement strand
AACCTTGGCAGCAACCCCCAGCCCCAAGCAGGAAGCGCCCCAGGTTTAGGGCCAGGCAGGGATAATCCTAAACAATAGGTTTTAACCTCAACCCCAAGCAGGAAGCGCCCCAGGCTCAGTAGGTGTTAATTAACTCTTTTCACCTTTGTAACATCTCAATCTTGTTACTTAGTTAGCTTGGGAAATGTAAGCCGACGCATCTGGATGCCTGCAGGAGGAAGAGATGTGTGAGGCTATCTTGCCGCTCCCTAGATTGTTTCCTTTATCACTTATGGGAGTATGGCAGTCCCTGTGAGGACAGCGCCTGTCTTAGGTCAAGGACTCTTCATATGAACCCAACCAGGCCTTACCCGTCATGGGCCTGCAGGACAGCAATAGGTCCTGTGCCTGTCTTAGGCGGCTGGTGGTGTAACATATGTGTCCTAGTTGCCCGTCTTTGGCTGCCTGTCCAGTGTCTCAGGGCAGTTGTCTCACAGGAACCCCGCAAATCCTCCTCCATGAGCTCTCCCATTTAAAGCCTCTGTATAAACCCTCTCATACTACTCACAGAAGGTAAAATTTCACAACCAGTCCTCACAAAGGGGTTATCTAGAGGGCCTCCATCAACCCCCCTGGAGTCTCCACCCTCGACTTCATATTGAGCATTACATAAAAACATACACATGTGAACTACACAAATTACAATTATCAGTACAAAACATTTCAAGATCCCCGTGCCCAGTTCCCACATGCGGCGTCCTTTTCCTGGAGAAGCGATTGTCACAAGGAGTGGATGGACTAGGACGCGGCATGGACAGAAAAGGGCGCCGCAACCAATGATGTTGAAATTTTTTTCATGTATTTATTTCCCATTTGTATTTTTTCATCTGAGGTGCCCATTTTAGGACTGGATCTTTAAATTGGGAGGGGGTTACTTTTTTCAATTCTTTATATGATCTAGACAGAAGTTCTTAGTCTGAGAGAGAGTAGGCAAAAATCTTTTCCAGATCTGTGGGTTTTCTTTTTACTCTGTTAGTGATTTATTTCCAGGTGCAAAAACTTTTAAATTAGATGAGATCCCAGAAGTTGATTCTTGAAGTACTCCCAGTGCAGTTTACTTTTTGTTCATGAACTCTTGAACTACACATGTACCATGGAGATTTCTAGTTACTTTGTTTTCCAGTAAGTTTAGTGTTTCTGTGTTGATATTTAGATTTTTGATTCATTTTGACTTAGTGCACGGTAATGGGCGTGGATCTAGTTTAAGTCTTCAGCATGTAGCAAGCCAGTTTTTCCAACTCTTATTAAAGAGGCTATCTTTATTCTAGTGAACACATTTGGCCCCTTTTTCAAAGACAAGGTCATTGGGTGTGTTTGTTGTTGTTTCTGTATCTTCTGTTTTGTTCTATTGTTTCTTAGGTCTGTTTTTGTTTTTTTGTTTTTTTCCAGTACAATGTTGATTTTATTATAGCGGCTTCATGGTATAATTTCAAGCCTGAGATTGTGAGGCCTCCTGCCTTGCCTTTGTTTCCCAGGATTACCTTTGCTATTCTAGGACATTTATGATTCCCAGTGAGTTTTAGGAATGTTTCTTCTAGATCTGTGGGGTATGCTAATGGTATTTTGATTGATATTGCATTAAATCTGCATAACAATTTTGGGAGTATGGCCATTTTCACAATGTTGGTTCTTCCTATCCATGAGCAAGGGATATCTTCCCATTTTTTGAATTCCTCTTCAATTTCTTTTTACAGGGCACTGTAATTTTCAATATATAAATCTTTTATTTCCTCTGTTAGATTGATTCATAAGTATTTAATTTTTGATGTTATTGTGAAGGGTATGCTTTCCCTAATTTCTCTCTAATTGAGTTTTTGTTTGTGTACAGGAATGTTATTGACTTTTGAGTAATGACTTTGTACTCATCTACTGTGTTGAATTTGCTTATTAAGTCTTGAAGTCTGTGGGTGGAGTTTTTAGGATTTTCTACATAGAGTATCTTGTCATCTGTGAAAAATGATAATTTAACTTTTCCTTTCTTATCTATTCCTTTTATTTCTCTTTCTTGTTTAATTGCTCTAGCTGATGTTTCAGAAATATATCAAGTAGGATTGGTGATAGTGGATAACCTTGTCTTGTTTCTGATTTTAGAGTGGAAGTTTCAAGTTTTTGATCTTTTAGTATGATATTGGCTATTGATTTGTCATAAGTGGCTTTTATCAGATTGAGGTAAAGACCATATATTCTGATTTTCTCTAGAGTTTTTACCATGAATGAGTGTTGGATTTTATCAAAAGTCTTTTCTGCATCTATTGAGATAAACGTGTCATTCTTATCTTTCACTCTGTTGATATGGTGCATTACTTTTATTAATTTTACATATGTTGAACCATTACTGCATCCTTGGGATGATCACACTTGGCCAATGTGTGTAATCTTCCTGGTGATTTTATGCATTCTGTTTGCTAGTATTTTACTGAGGATTTTTGCATCTATGTTCACTAGAGAGATTGGTGTGTAGTCCACTTTTTTGGTTGGGTCTTTTTCTGGTTTTGGTATCAGGGTAATATTTGCTACCCAGAATGAATGAGGGGAACTGGCTTCCATTTCATTTGAGTTTGAGGAGCCTTGGTATTAAATTATCTCTAAATTTCTTATAGAATTCAGGTGTGAATCTATCAAGGCCTGGGCTTTTTTGTTGGTAAGTTTTTAGTTATATTTTCAATTTAATTAACTGAAAATGGATTATTCAGAAGTTTTATATCTTCTTGACTCAGTTCTGATAATTCTTGTGTTTTAAGTATCTGTCCATTTCTTCTGTGTTTTTGTTCCTATGAGAGTAAAGATTTTCATAGTAGGTATTATTGATAGTCTGTATTTCCATAGGATCTGTATTAATTTCACACTTTCCATTCCTTGTTCCATGAATTTGAGTTTTTTCTTTCCTTTTTTTGATAAGGTTAGCTAGGAGTTTATCAATTTTGTTTATCCTTTCAAAAAACCAATTTTTCAATTCATTAATTCTTTGTATTTTTTCTTAGTCTCAATTACTGTAATTTCTGCTCTGAACTTTCCAATTTTCTCCCTTCTTTGGGCTTTAGGCTTGATTTATTCTTTTCCTGGAATATTGAGGTGCAGAACTAGGTTGTTTATTTTTGTTAATTCTATTTTCCTGATGTGAGAATTCACTGCTATAAATTTTCCTCTGAAGACTACTTTCATTGAGTCCCACAGATTCTACTAAGTTGTATTTGCATTTTTGATTGATTGTATATATTGTTTAATTTCTTATTTAATTTCTTCTGTGATCCTTTGGTTGTTCTTTATATTGCTATATAATTTCCATGTGTTTATGGAGCTTTTGTGGTTTCTTTTGTCATTAATTTCCAATTTCATTGCACTTTGGTCAGATAATATACATGGGATAATTTAGTCAGATAATATACACGAGATAATTTAATTCTTTTGCATTTACTTCAACATCTTCTATGAGCTAGTATATGGTCTATTTTAGAAACCATCCCATGTGCAGCTGAGAAGAATATGTATTCTGATGTTATTCGTTGGAACATTCTGTACATGTCTACTAAGTCCATTTGTTCACAAGTTTTATTCAGTTGTGCTATTCCTTTGACAATTTTTTGTCTAGTTTATCTGTCTTATTGTGATAATGGGGCATTAAGATCCCCTGTTAAAATCATATTGTTGATTATTTGATTTTTCATGTCTATTAATATTTATCTTATATAGTTGGGTGCTCCCATATTTAGTGCATAAATATTTATGATTTTTATCTCCTCCTCTAGAATTTTTCCCCTAACATGTATGTAGTGATCTTCTTTATCTTTTTTTACATTCTTAGTTTGAAGTTCATTTTGTCTGCAAACAGAATAGTTCCCCTGTCTTTTTGTGGGTTTCTGTCATATCTAGTGTTATTTTCCATCTTTTGGCTTTTGGTCTATGAATTTCCATTTGAGTTAAATGTGTTTCTTGTATACAGCATATTGTTGGATTTTATTTCTTGATCTACTATACCAGATTGGTGTATCGAGGCCATTTACATTAATGGTTATAACTGATACATATTGGTTTATCTTTCTCACGCTATCTTTCTGCTGTTGATTCCCTACCCTTCCTCTTTGTTCAATCATGTGTCTTGCTTTTTGGTTCCTGTTTATTATTGTTCATGGAAGTGTGGTCATTTTTTTCTCTTTTTAGAATATCTTCCCGTACTCTGTATGGTTGGCTAGGTGGTCATGAAGTTCTTTAGTTCTATTTTGTCATGGAAGTATCTTATTTCTCCATTGATTTTTGAATGATACTTTTGCAAGGTACATCACTCTGGTTTAGAAGCTGTTTTGTTTCAGTACTTGAAACACTTCACTTCATTCTCTATCTGCCTTGATAGTTTATGTTAAGAAGTCTGCCATGATTCTGATAGACTTTCCTTTAAATATGATCTGTTTTTTCTCTCTAGCAAATTTTAATATTCTGTTCTTATGCTGAATTTCTGGAATCTTGATTATTATATGTCAAGGTGTAGATAAAATTTTGAATATGGATAACTGGAGTTCTATATGTCTTGCTTATCTTATGTCAGATTCTTTTCCCATATTTGGGAATTTTTGTGTTATTACTTCTATAAATAGTTTTTATATCATTTGTGTCTTCTTCATCTTTTTCACTGACACTTAGAAGCCTTATATTGGTTCTCTCTGCATCATTTTATGGTTGTTGAATTACTATTCAACAACTATTTCCCAATTCCTTGTTATTTTTAAGAGATTGCTCCTTTCATGATCACTAGTTGCAATACTGTCTTCAAGGTCTAAGAGTCTGTCTTCAATTTCATTCATGTGAGTTTGCCAGCTTTCAAAGGAATATTTGATTTTCTGGATATTTTCTTGAATCTGTTTCATGCATTCTAATTTTTTCCTGCACTGTTCATTCAGGGTTTTCACCATTTTCCTATGCTTCTTTATTTTTTATCTACATTTTCTTTGGATATACCCACCAATTATTTCATTGTGTTTATTATTTCTGTTTTTACCTGAGATTATTTCTGATCTGATTCCCTCACAGCTTCCTGGAGTTGTTTCTTTACTTCTGTCATTTTAGAAATTTCGGGTGCTTAATTTGCAATTTAATCTATGTCTTTGTCTTCTGGACTTGATCTGGACGGGCTGGAAGTTTGAGGCTGTGTTTTCCTGTGCTCCACCAAATCAGCCTCACTGTGCTAGCAGCCCATCCAGCAGTAGGCCTCAGTGAAGATTTCTGATGGCTGTGAGTCTCCAGATGCAGCCTCCTTGTCCCTGTGGGCCTCAGAGATGGCTCCCAGGTGTGGCTGGGTTGCTAGGCACAGATTGCCAGTCACTGTGGACCTCACTGGGGGTTTCTAGATGACTGTGGGTTGCTGGACAGAGACTCTCATTCCCTGAAAATCTCAGAGATGATTCCTGGGTGTTTTCAGGTCCCTGAGTACAGCTTCTCAGTCCCTGTGCACCTGACTGAAGGTTCCCAGATGACTGCAGACCACTGAGTGCAGACTCAGTCTTTGTGGATCTCAGTGACAGATCCCAGGTGTGGGTGGGTGGCTGGGGGTAGACTCCCAGTTCCCACACTCCCCATTGAGGGTTTACAGATAACAGTGGGTCACTGCACAGAGACTCACATTCCCCTGGGCCTCAGAGATGGTTCTTGGGTGTAGGCAGGTCACTGGAGGTGGACTCCCAGTTCCTGTGGGTCTCCATGAAGGTTTCCAGATGACTGTGGGTCCCTAGATAGGAACTCCAAATCCCTGTGGGCCTCACTGAGGGTTCCCAGATGACTGCACATTACTGGGTCAGATTCTGGGCCCCCAAAGGCCTCAGAGATGATTTCCCACACATACAGAGTCTTAAGGTTTTAAGTAATTTTATTTGCATCTCATTGTCTTCCTCCATCTTCCCAAATATGGTTTTGCACATAAATTCTTCAAAAATGGGTTATTTCTGGGTAAGTTTTAACTTTTGGAAAATACTCCTGTGTTTGTTATCTTTATCAGTAGCCCCAAGAATCCCATTACTGGGCTGAAATACCATCAATCCTGTAGAGTTTCACTCCAGATGTCAACCCAACTAACTGCACACAGCTGGGAACAAATGAGCTGAGCTCTCCATGGTGCTGCAGCAGGTCCTCTCTCCTGCTTTGTCTTCTGTCACAAAACAGCAGACAAATTTCTAGCCTCCTAGAGATATTTGAAATCCTATCTCCTTAAGTCAACAGTTACAAACACTCCACTCTGTTTCCCCGAGTTCCAATGTATGTATCTTCAAGTATCCTCTGTAGGTTAATGCATCATATTACATGAATAATCCTGTGAAGGATAATCTACTAAAAATTTTAGGACATCAGCTATAAATAAGTTTGGAAATGTATTTGTGATAAATATAGTATATATAACAACAATGCTTTACTATTTAAAGTAATATTTCCATATTTATCATTTGCATTTAAGTGAAAGTTATAGTACTAATGATAATGTAACAGTATCAATATGAAAATAGGTAAAAACAAATATAGAAAAACTGTGAAATGGTAGAAAACTGACAGGCACTGAGAATTGCCATTTAATGCTAAGATATTTTCACTTTGAACACCTTTATCATTTTCTGACAAAACCATAAATCCTAAATAAACAACATTCATGCCATTGTGTGAAATCTACACTACACTCAATTGAGAGAAAAGCTAAGTGATATTTTGATAACATATGCAGCACTTCAATTCAGCCATAACACCTGCACTAACGGTTAAGGAGTGAATAATCAGTGTATCCTCCAGATTCCACAGTGTATCCCCACTCTTCGCTACTTGCTGTCCTCAGGAGCAAATGTTCTCTTTCTGTTCTCCAGTAGTGTGGGCTGCAGGATTCAGTGGCAAACTTCATTGAGCAGCTTGGAAGACTACCTAAAGATGTCTCCTTCCTTTCATCCTAATTCATTCCAAAGCAATCTTTTGATCAATCCTCTTATTTCTAGTGTCAGATTTATTTCTTTGTTTACTTGTTTATTTTGAAGTACCGGGGAATGAACCCAGAAGTTTTGTTCTGAGCTATAGCCCAAGTCCTTTTTACTTTGTTTTTGTTTTTATTTTTTTGAGACAGAATCTTGCTAAGTCACTAAGTACACCTCGGGCTTCCCTTTCCCAGTGTGCTAAGATAACAAGCATGAACCACCGTGCCTGGCTGCGGTTACCACTTCTGAACCCACAGGGCCATCATCTTTAGCGTGATCAAGTTGTTACATACTAGCATTTAATGAGTTGTTCCTTGATTTTCTCCTTGCCAGTTTAGAAATTAATTTAAGAACATATTTTATTGAGTTGAGAACATCTTGGCCACCTACATTTTAGCTTCTGAAATTGGATAGTTCTTTATCCTCCTCCCATTCTCTTTGTCTCTGGTTATTTATTCATTTTGCAAATGAATCTGACATTTGAGTGGGATTTCTAAAGGAAATAAGTGTGTTCAGACTAAAGTCTTCACCAGGAGTTTCACAATTTTGAAGTGAAAATAATGTACTCAAAATGGATATTATTCACAAAAGTCAGATTTAGTATAAACTATATTGGCCATATTTTATCTGTGATTGCTGGCAGTTATACAATGTGATGTTTATTCATAATTGAATCTGATTTGCTTTTCCATTATATTTACTATGTATTTTTTTCAAACTTTCTGCAATTGTTAAACTTTAGTCCTAAATAGAAGTAAAAAGGAGGGAACATTGATTTATATATTTTTTCAAAGAAATATTTGTCATCTAGTAAAATCTATATATTTTTTACTTATACCTTACCTTTTTATACTATTGATAAAATTATTACCTGAGATTTTTAAAACACAAATTTAAATTGATAATATTCCATCTCAAAACAGTATTGCACACATGTTTATTGAGGATAATATTGAAATGAATATTTTAATACTTATTTGTGCAGCAAAATTACATGCACATTTGGGAGGGATAAAGTTCAGAGAAATTAATCACCAGCTGAAGGAGCAGTCAGTATGCAGTGTCCACAGTTTACACTTTGAGGACTATTTTCATATAATCTGGAAAGCATATGAATAATTGGTGAGCTAGCTCAAAGATTTGATAGGAATTCTGAGATAGCTTCTATAGGCAAATATCTGAGCCCAGCTTAGAAATAATACACAAAAGAATATAAAACTGGCTTTTAGAATATAATTTTGTCTTACTTAAAAGCTGTCTTTACAAGGTGCATAATTCAGTTTTGAAATTTGACATGCTTAGTTGGCAAACCACAGCTGTGAAAGAATCAGGATTGTGTGCTCAACAAAATAAGTCTAACTCTTTTAAAACTTCCACAATAACTTAATTCTAAAAGAGATCATTCGCTTGGAATGCAAAATGAAGTTGTTTATTATTAAATAATTAAGCAGT
Source organism: Hydrochoerus hydrochaeris (assembly GCA_004027455.1). NCBI lineage: Eukaryota > Metazoa > Chordata > Mammalia > Rodentia > Hydrochaeridae > Hydrochoerus > Hydrochoerus hydrochaeris. The sequence goes on along the minus strand of PVLA01006893.1, from coordinate 106,656 downwards.
ATGATGCATGTAATATAAAGACAAATATTAAATCTATTCACATATACTACATACTTTATATAGAGAGAATGATGAAGAGATCAAGAAAGAAATATTAATGAACATCTACCAACCTCTTATGTTCTAGGATGTCAAATAAAGTGAAGAAAGGCAGTTAAAAAAGAAGTGGTAGCATAGATACTCTTTTAAACTATACTAACAAAGAAAAATCCTTGAGAGAGTCCATCAGAAGCATTGCCTAGAAACACTTTGCTATTATTGACACTGTGGTATTAACGTGACCCAAGCCACAAAATTAATAGGATTTTATTTTGGAAAATCATGTTGAATATGTTATATTATTATTTCCATAAATAAAAATAGTTACTTTTTTTATTCTAAACTCTGAAAGTATATTTTTCTAATTCCTTTTAAAGAATCATATAATGCTGGAGTTTAAAAACTATTGTTTATATTTTCTAAATGTCATAACATGAAAGAATTCTGATATGTCTGTTCCCTCTTTTTTTTCTACCAAAAATATGCCTCTGAGGTTTTAAAATAAGAATTTCCACATGAAAAAGAGAGTGTTTGTAACATATTGGAACAATTTTGCTCACTTCCCTTTTCCATCCGGATTGATTCAAGGAAATGGGCATTAGAATTTTGAAAAACCATGCTCACATTTAGATGGTTATTGAACACCAGTCAAGGTCTGTCTAAGAACAAGGACAACTTTGGCCCTAGAAAAGACTTCTGAAAACCATCCAGGAAAATGTTCAGAAACGAGTCAATGCTGTGTTATAAATTCCCTATGATGGCGCAGTGCATCAAGTTATGTAACCAGCATATATTTTCCTGCTGACATTCCTGTGGCTGCATGAGAGGCACAGCAGTGAGGGGCAGAAAAGCTTGGCATGTGGTAAGTCTGACATTTCTATCATGAGAGTAATTTTCTGTCCAAGACATTGAAGCTTGCATAAAACTAGGTCATCGTTGAAATTTTCAAAACCTTTTCTAGTCCCAGAATTGCATGTGTACTTTATTTAGACATATTAGGTGGACAGAACTCATATTTTGGTATAAATTTGAATATATAGTTATGATGAGTATGTACAATTTGAAAATAGGTAACAGGCTAGACCCATTTGTAAGAGGGAGAATTTTCATATCTTATTTTGTCTACATGTTCTCAAGTGTTTCTTCTTGGAAAGAAATGAAAGCATAAAACAAATGAAACCATCAGAAAGTGCCCCGTGGCTATCAATGACTTCTCTTCCAAATCACCCCCATATAGTGCCTCCTCTGTGAGGAGGGACATGCATGCTAAATTTTTCTGAAAGTTAATCTTGTATTCATCTCTTAGTCAACATCCTTCATTGAGTATATTCATACTTTGCTGCATATTTGGAAAATTTGGAAAATGAGTCACTGAATTGGTTTCCTGCCTTTGGTAATCCTGAATTCCACATTGTCAAGGTGGGCAGCTAAGAGTGTAAAGAAACACTTTGTAGTCAAAAATAAGCATATGCAAGTAGAAATCTAACAGCAGGTTAGTGTCTATCAAAAACTGGATATCAAAATGCATGTACATGTCTTTAAGAATATGTGAAATTTAAAAAGAATAGAAACTTTGATTATGGTTATTAGGAAGTCTTTTAAAGATTGAGATCTTTTTCCTGTGATTCTATCAACCTCTTATGCTTGACAGTAGTTGACATGGTGTCAATTATAGGTGAAAATAATGAAATTCAAAAACAGAAATTAAAAATCCGACTGCTTCTTTTTGACATAGTACCACAGGACACAGCATTTATATCTGAGCCCACTGAACAGGCAATGAATACTTGTATCCAGGAAAGCAGGAAGATCCATTGGAAATGGAAAAAAGGCTAATAAAGTGTTACATTTTTTTAAAGTTGTAATAAGAGGTCTAGTTTCTAGAAAAAGTTTCTGAGACTTTTGCTCACTTATGCACATAAGGGGAGGAACAGTGGCAAGCAGCAAGAAGAAAGTTCATTTTGAGGAGGAAGGCATTAAAACCTGTGTACTTCCTGCTTTAGACTCTGTTTAGCCCTAAATGAACAATGACTTTCAACAATGGCTTCCTGCCTAAGCAGGCTGGAGTAACTGGGCCTACCAGGGCACAGTAACACTGTGAGTGGGAAGACCTTCAAGTTCTTTAGAGAGATATGTTTTATAAATACTATTATTATTAAGGCTGTTATTAAAGCTGAGCCCTGGTTTTAGCTGATGCATTTCTGGAGGAAGTGGGTGGGCAGTAACCAGTTTTTTCACCCTAGGAGAGGCTCTTAGTATCCTCTTACTTTCTTCATACACTGAATCTCAGCTGTATTGTTCTTTGCTTCTTTGCTTTCTCAAGGAACTCTCCCTCTCTGCTTCACATTGAAGGTCAATTCCCAGAGAATGAGACAATCAGGGAAGTTAATGTCAAAAGAACAAGTCAAAGTAGCAATTTTAGTAAAAATAACTGGATTTAGCCCAGGCAAAACTGGCTTTTTCCAGAGTTTGACTTGTGCAGATATTCATTACTGTACATGTCTTCCACACAGTGCAATTGTCCAGTGGTGTCAGCCTGCAAAGAGTTTAAATCATCCTCAAGAATCTTACAATTCCTCTAGGTTCCTGGGGCTCTGAAAAGTATTAGCAGTGTAATCTGTTTCTGTTTTAATTTATTTAATGTGTGATTACCCACCTGTGCAACTGCTTTGCACTCAAAGGAACCCATTTTATGGAAACTCTTATAGATTTTCCTCCTTTTTCTTTTTAAAAGAAATATTTTAAATCACATTTACAGTGTCCAAAATTTAAGGCCCTCTGTTATGGTTTGTGGTTGGATGCTCCCCCCAAAACCTCATGCAATCATGGATGCAGCTGAATCTAACAGTCATGATTGGCTTATTGTCTAGCACTGAGATTGGTGGTGTGAGTGCTACACTCACCCAGAGGCAAAGCTGACATTCAGTGTAAGTACAGGAAGAAGGCTGTCTTTTCTCTTTTGCATGGTTTTCTCTTGCTGTTTTGCTGTGGCCATAAAGGGCAGCCCCATCATGCCACCCTCCCTTGGAGCCAGTTTAGTAGGAACTGAAACCTCCAAAATTATAAGAAACGAACCTTCTCTTCTCTAATTTTGGGCATCAGGTATTTTGTCTCAACAATGAGAGAAAAGTAACTAAGACATCTTCCCTCACATATTTTAATTGTCTCTTGCATTTAGAAAAGTTCAGAATAATGACTGAAATAAATATGGATATAAGAAAAACATGCCAATAATACTGTACTGTTTTCTCACAAGAAATAGAAATGACAAATTCTCTATAGTATATTCAAGAATGGTGTTGAATTCTGCCATGTTTGTCACAGGACACTGTGTACAAGGGGATATTTTTAAAATTGAGAGAATTTGAAATGATTATTTAAAAATGCTATCCAGAAATGTATGAAATTATCTATTTTTCATTTTTGAAGCAACAAGGTAAAAAAGAATCCTCTGGTCATCCTCTGCATAATGAGCACTTCAAATCTTGAGGACACTTGTAAAGCAATAATTTTAGTTCAGAGATGGAGTGACTTAGAGCCAAACAGGAAGACTCTCTTCTAAATGTCACATAATTTGTGAAAGTGAGGGTCAAAATCATGATTGTCTGACTCTAAATTTTTTGTTCAGTGTTCATTCAACCATTAAACTCCTAGTGTTATTGTTTTTGGGAAACAAGAGAAAATTTCCTGAATAAAATGCAAACTTTAATATTAAATGAAAACAATTAATTTTGATACTTGTTTTAAAGGGTTGAAAACAATAGTAACAATTTTGTTTTAGATTATTATATTTTTTCCTAAATTATTAGGAATTTCCTAAATTTCCTAGATTATTAGAAAAATATTGAAAAAATCAAAAAGATAGGAAACTAAATTTGAAAAATAAAATTAACCTCTCAAAGAGAAATCACATTACTTTGATATTTTTTTCTAATAGTTGCTTACATTCTACATTCCTAGGTATTATGTGAATATATTCATATATCAATCCATTCGCAAAAATGAAAATGGTATTGATTTGATGATACTATAAAATATTTTTATGTCCACTTGTTATAAGACTTTCCCCATGGTTTTATAAGATTTAAATATATTTTAATTATAAAGTACATCAGATGCTGTTTGACTGAATTTTCAAACAACATTCCATTCAAGGCATAACCTATTTTACATGCTTTTCCTATTTGAAAAAGGAAATAATACATGCTAAGGAATAATGTACCATGAAAATTAAAAAGAAATGGATTTGTACTTACAAAAAAGCCTGAAATCTACAACCTCACGTTTACATTGTATTTTAATTAATGTCATCATTTTTACCCGAAAGCCTTAAACAGAGGACAAAGCCCAAGACAGACAGATTGTCTCATAGTTTGATAGATATGAGTGGCTATACTGGGAATCTTATATCCAATAAGATAACAGAATGAACATCTTATGAAATAAATAGGACTTGACCATAGTGATTGGAAAGACAGCTAATACACCAGGAAAAAGAAAGGCTTTATGTTTAACAGACTTATATTCTGACTATAGAAAAAAATAGAAAATTCATCACATTAACAAAATGTTATTGAATCTGTAACATGCCAAACATGGTGTTAGGTAGAACAGACACGTAAAAGCACATAAAACATGATTTCAGTTCTCAACAACTGTAATTCAAGTCTTAATAGGACACCCCAATATCTATACCAGTATCTGTATCTAAAGTTGTCTAATAATTATATTGTAGAAATCTTCAAAATCTTGTGAAATGGTGAAGAAATGATCAACTCATTTTGATATATTTTTGTGGAAAGATATATAAAAATTCCCAGAAGAAAATAGTTGAAAATAGCTACCCTATGTATAAAAATAGAAATTATATAAACTGTTATAAATGAATAATAGGCTACACACTGAAAAGATAAAAGAATTCATTTATCATTTAAACAACATAAAATTATAAAACATACAATCGAGCAGGCAGTGCTCCAGACATTAAACAGTAAAAACACTTTCCTTGTGAAATAGAAGAGGACATTCTATTTCATTGAATCTGTAGTGTGCCAAACATCAGTATGGATCTCAAAGTAAATTTGCAGTTTAGGAGCAAAATCTTGAGGGAAAAACATTGACACAAACTTTCATTTACACCATCACACTGAGCAAGATTATTTAGGGATAGAAGAAACAAAAGAAAAATGGAAAATACATTTGAGCTTCTACAATAGGTGACAGAAAAAAGAAATTCTGAGGCTCTAAAGGAGCAGTGATGAAATGGTTACTGAGTTATCCAAGGAGTGGTCAGGGAAACCCCAACAGTAAAAAGTGCCAGAAGATGGGAGAACAAAGTCTATAAGAGTGAAAGAGTGATCAAGTAACTAAGCATATCAAGTGGGACAAAGACTTGGCATTTGCCACTGGAGTCAGTAATGCTGAGGTCACCAGTGATCCTGATTTATTTTTGTTGGCTGACTATACAACTAAAATTATCCATCAGATATATCTTAATCTCTCATTGAGTCAGAAATTTCACACCTTCATATGATTTTGAAAATCCAGGTAAGATGAGAAATGACGTTTAATATCAGATTTGAGAGGACCGTATCATCAAAGACATTGGCAAGAGTTATTTCACTGAAATGTTGAACCAGTTGAAAAATAAGCCTTAAAATGTGAGAAATCAAAGCACTGAAGAGCATAAAAAATGATTTCATGAAAATTTCTTGTAAAGCTGAACAAATATAAGAGAATTTTAAAAGAAACTATAAAGATAACTCAGTCTTCTATTTTAGCTACATTCTCATTCCCTGATTTGTCATACTTTGTTTTGTTTTCCACATTTTGCCTAATTTTGCCTTGAGCCTCATCTAGCTTACAAATCACAGGCTTATTGACACATCTCTTGAGAAAACATTTCTGATAATTATTGGAATACCCATGTGCCAACAATCTAAAGCCCAAGGAATACAAAAACTACAGTACTCTTGAACAGTAGGGTTGAAAACCACTACCTTAGCTAAATCACATCTCCCCTTTGTTGGGTCTCTCTCCATAAAAACCTGCTTTGATGGAGGAATCTATCCCATCTTCAGATACTCCCTGATGTGTGATAGTTGAGTAAAGATGTTAACTTTTATGTGAGAAACAATTTTTTCACTGACAAGTGAAATAAAATAGTTAAGTAGAGAGAGATTTGCTCTTCAGAAAGGCTTATAAAGAAAAAAGCCATTCCTATATATTTCTAATGGAAATAATACTAAACTTAAGAAAAAAGTCATGACATGTATATCAGAATAGATAATTTTTTAGTAGATTATTGCATGAGAAATATTTGTTTCTTAAAAGAAATGGAGTGCCATAAAAGGTTGGAAAATATAAAGGAGAAAAGAGAGCTTTTCCATTACTAGTGGAGGAAAGTAGAGAATATTCGTGTACACCATGAAATGTGGTAGCAAAATATAAGGAAATTATTTTTTCATGGCTTCTGTTTATTTAAAGCAATAAGGATAATCATATCAGAATAAAGAGAGTATGTTAGTATTTTAGGGAGAGAAGAGTGGATATGGTAGGGTATCATCTATAATTGGGTTATCAACCTATACTTTGAGTTTGTGAGTTTCCTGGTAAATGTTATACAATTAAAAGTCAGTGCTACAGGAAAATCAGAGATGATATGCTGGGGAAGCAATTTAGGTACAGATGGCAAATAGCAATTTGAATGTTACTTTCTAACCAATGTGTTCATGAAATTTTTAAACAAGTGGTGGGTAAGAATGAAAGAATGATTTTATTATAAACTTGCTAATTTATGACACTTTTTGATAATTTTTGAGACATAATCAACTTGTTCTGTAACATATCAGAGACAATCATTGTAAAGATAGAAAGAAATAATTTGTGTGAATGTATACCCAATAATCACTTTTTTGAAGCTGGCCAAACCATAACCTATTACCAGGTGAACTTCTCTTAAATCATAAATTACATATTTAGTTATGCATTGCCTTAAATACCATTTAAAATGTGAATACTTAGAAACAGTAATCTCTGTACTTTCTAGTTGCAAAATGCCATGGTTTTTTCTGATTAAAAAAAAATAGCACATACTAATTCTGGTGAATTTAGGAAATATATCAATTTATAATGAAGAAAATAAAAGTGATCTGTAATCTTAAGACATAAATGTAATTGTTTTAATAATCACGACATGACTCACTGTATACACATATCATTGTTTATTTAATTATTCATGTATCACAGATGCATACTTATTTGTAACAGAACTTGCTAATGAAAATTGGATAAGTGGGAGTGTTGGCTACACAATTAAAAATTAAGAATAAATACTTTGGAAAACTATAACAAATTAGATATATAAAACCATGTACAATTATAATAGCAGATTTCAAAATCTTAAAAGATTTTATGACGATCTTCTGGACCATAGTGCCACTGCTCACGTTCTACCACTCTATGTCTCCTGCACGACCTGGACCCAAATCAGGCATAAACCTTGATTATCGCTGAATCATAGCAAAATGTGTACTTTATTACTTTGGGATATTTCAGAACAAGTAAAACCAGGTCATGTTAGCTATATGGCTGTGCTTTTAAAGTTTGGTGCAGCATATTATTGAGGCAGCACAAGATTTCCTGAGTCAGGAAAAATGCATGAACTGGGCCAAAGTTTTGAAAATTCAAAGAATTTCTTAATATTGAAGCATTATGGAAGAGTAGGGAAGATGGCAGATCAGTAAGCAGTAAAGAGCCTCTCTGACAGAAACAGCTCAGATGCTAGAATAAAACATCCTGGAGAAGAACAGACAGAAGGAGATGGATCCTTTCAACCCAGGAAGAAACTAAAGGGAAAAGGAAAAAAAAAGAAAAGAAAAGAGAAACATGGACGGAAGGCTGTAGCCAGACACAATCTCACCAGAGTTGGTCCAATTGTGTGTGAAATGCCACTGGAATCAGAAGACTCATGGTAGCAGTGCAATTGGGGGTTGGTGAGCCCAAGAGCCTTGGCTAGAGGACCCGTTTACAAAGGGAGTGGCAGAGTGGAGAACAGCACCAGCTCAGAGATCTGCACCAGCTCACAGTGAGTGTGGGGAGCTCAGTCCTCCCACAGGAGTGGGTGACTGGCGAGGCGATATTCTGGAGTCAGGCAGGATAAGCCCAAAACTACAGTGGCTTCAGTCAGCCACTCCTAGCACAGAGTAGATTGGTGAGAATTGCTTGGACTAAGTCCTGCCTCTGTGCACAATCCAATAGCCAAGAACTAGGTCTCCCTGAAGCTATCTCTAACTGGCCCCATCCACGCAGCACACACTAATGTGGTGAAGACTCCCAGAACTTGGCCAGCTCAGAAGGGAGGGATCAGCCTGCCCCACCCCTGCTTGTACTTCAGTGGCCATCAGCAGACTGGGAAGGGCAGCAAACCTTATTCAGCACACTTCAGAGTAATCATGGCCAATACAGGAAGTTCTGGGGACTTCCACTATCCATTTGTCTGGAAGAAGTTAGAAACAAGATGACAAGAGGAAGAAACAAGAGGAAGTCTCCAGCCTCCAACTCAAATAATACTGACCCAGGAGAGGTAAATACAGAAGAGATCAGGGGTTACACCAGCAGTTTCTGAAAAAGCAGCATCTGACATAATGAATTATCTTTCTGACATTATAAAAGACCTCAAAACAGAAATACTTATACAAGTAAAGGAAAATGTAAGAAAAATAATAAAGGAAATGCCAAGTACCTCTCAAGAAGAATGGAAGAATAGAGGGGCATAGATAAAAGGGAGAAACCTTTGATGAAGAATATTTTAAAAATCTAGAATACATGAAACAGATTCAAAGAGATTACCAGGAAATTAAAAACTCCATTGAAATCTGGCAAAACTGCTTGAAAGAAACTAAAGATAGACTATCAAACCTTGATGACAGGTTTGCAATGTGTGTTAGTGAAAGGAAAGATCTCTTAAAAATAGCCAGGAACCAGAAAGTACAAAATACAAAGGCTAGAAGATGACAAGAGGATCTATAATTTAAGAATAAAAAATGTCAGTGAAGAAGTAGAGGCAAACATAAATGAAATACAAAGGTTATTTACAGAAAGAATTAGAGAAAACTTCCCAAGCATAGGAAAAGGAAATGATATTCAGATATATGAGGCATAAAGAACTCCAGCCAGCTATAAACAAAATAGATCTACACCCAGACGTATAATAATCAAGATCTCCAAAATTCAACACAAGAACAGAATATTAAAAGCTGTCAGAGAAAAGAAACTGATCACCTCTAAAGGAAAACCTATCAGAATTGCAACAGAATTCTTGATGCAAACCATCAAATCAAGAACAGCATGGAGAGAAGTATTCCAAGCCCTGAAAGAAAATAACCTCCAACACAAATTGATGTACACTGCAAAACTATCTATCAAAATTAATGGAGAAACAAGATGCTTTCATGACAAAGAGAAACTGCAAGAGTTCGTGACCACCAATCCAACCCTACAAAAAATACTGAAAGACATTCTAGAGAGAGAGAAAAAAGACCATGGTTTCAAGAACAGTGACAGAGAGGGCTCACTTAATGGAGCAGACAGTGGAATGAAGGGGAAAAGTAGACAACAGCAGAAAAATAGCATGGCAAAAATGAGGCAGAGAAGATTGGCCATAATCACTAAAATGGATGGCCTCGATACACTAATAAAATAAAACACAGGCAGAGTGGATCAGGAGATTATGTCCATCAAGATGCTCTATATAAGAAATATATTTAACCTGAAAGAGGGTTTATGGATTGTATATCAAAGATGAAAAAATAATGCTTTATGTGAAAGGGAACCAGAAAAAAAGTGGGGGTAGTTCACCCATCAGCTACAGATTGTTTGGAAAGACATAACACTTTTATACAATGGAGAACTACTCAGCTATAAGAAAGGAAAACCTTAAGGTTCTTGTAGTTAAATGGATACAACTTGGGACCAAGCTCAGGGGTGAAAAGCTTCAGAACCACTTAGGTAAACAGTGTGTTGCCTCCCTAATCTAAAAAATAAAGGAGCTAGTGGGATACAAAATGTACAATGTACCCTGGAAAAGTGAAAAGGGAGGAATTGTCTAAATATGGAAGGCAGAGGACATTGGTAATCTTGTATCATGATTTGAAACCCATATTGCTTTCATTGCTCTATTTAGTTTGGTTATATTCTGTTCCAGTTTGTCTACTTGTACTAGATTTGAGGGCATAGACAGCTATTCCAAAGATAGCAAGATATACTATGGTAACCATTTTTAATTTCTTACTAACTTAATCTGAAACCCTGTATTGCTTTCACTGCCTTGTTTTGACTGATTTTATTCGAATCTGTTATGTTCAATCACTATCTTGACTTCAGTGATTTTGCTCAAATGTGTTATGTTTGATAATATCAAGTCTGAGAGTATAAGCAACTACTCTGAAGACAATAAGATTCACTATGATACCCATTCATACCCTCTTTTGAACTCCTATAATATCTCTAATGTTTTGTTTTGTGCTGTACTGCTATGTTCAATTTTATTGTACCTGATGATATGGGCAATTCTGTTGAAGATAACAAGAGGCATCATGGTAACCATTGTACATCACCTTGTATTGTGGTTTTAAATCATGTACTATGTCCATCCTTTTGTTTTGAATGACCCCATTTTTTCTCTTTTTTCCCTCATTTGGTTTTATTCTTTTCAAAATAAAAATTTTAAAAATGAAGCATTCTATGCAAAAAAGAACAATGGAATTTAAACTTCTTATGTGAAACTACCTTTTCTTCTTAAAAATAATTACTGACTCCATAGAGTTTCATCAAAATCAAGGTAGGGAAAACAGATTCTTATCAAAATCACTTATCCTCAAGGTAAGTTGGTTCATATCGAAAATGCTAGGTCAAAAAATATCACTTAGGCTTTCCTGTATTTTTTGGCCTTAGGTTGAAACCTGATATTATAATAAAAGAATATTTTTCTTGTGGTTTTCCCCCCACAAATCCCCCACTTCACACCTGACTTGTCAGAATCACAAACTCATCAAGTACAGAGATAGTAAGAATAACATCTGCCTGGAAAAACTGAGTTGAGAGAGAGACATGTATAAGAGTAAAATAAAATTTTCCACTTTGTGGTTGCTTGCTTCAGTATTGCTGCAGACTGTGACAGCCAAGAAGGAAGACAATTCACAATTACAAAGTTTGTAAAAACTAGTGGTATTTCCTAGTTATAAATTTGGGACAGATTCTTGGGTCTCATCAGGACAGACCTGATGAGAATGAGAAAGATCAATGAAAGAGTATTACTACTGGTGATTGTTCAGCCACAGAAGTTTATGACTTTTCCAAAGATGTAGTAATATGCAAAAACCAAGCCATAGGGAAACTTTTGATTATAGTGGACTGTAAAAATATGTTGGAATTTTTAACTAAATTTTAGAAGAAACCAAATAGAGCTGTTTATGGGAGTAAAGACCAAACCCCAGGGATAGGGGAAAAACTTTTTCCTTCTATAAAGAGCTCATATGATAGAAACTCTTACAAGCAAAACAGAAAAAAACAAAATGTTAAGAGGAAAACTGATTCTTGATAAATTTAAGAAGTGGAGATTTTATAGAAAATAGTCTATTTATAAACCAGTAAATTATAATATATATATATATATTTTAAAAAATTAAATCTTTTCCTGAAAATTAAGTCAAATTTTAATAATCCTTGTATCAAAAAAGGGTATAGAATATGGCAACCTAAAATATCTAAACATCAATTAAAAGAATAAATAGCAGTTCATACTCAGTATCAAAACCTAGTATTACAGAAAACAGAAAACTAATATGAGAGCCAAAATTAATTAATTAAGAAGAGGAAGTTGGTAGACAAGAGCCGAAACATATAGAAAAAGAACACAGAGTATGCTATATACAAAGTTTTAATAATATAATTAAGAATAGAAAGATAGAAAAATAAGTCTATAAATACTTTAAAGGCATAACATAGTAATTGCCAAATATAGAGAATTAAAGGAGAACACTACTGCAAATCCATTTAAATATAGAGAATAGATAGCTCTGCGCACAATAGCACTATACAAATTATCTGAATTAACCCAGGAAATTAAAAGAGTTGAATATGTCAGTTTTCATAAAATATTTGGAAGGTGATTGAAGCTTTAAACATTAGAAAGGAGATGAAGACAAGGTATGTTCGCAACTGAACTTTATTCAATTTTTAGAAAATAAGTCATTACCATAATTCTTAAACTGTTCTACTTTAAGGCAAATGAAAAGCTCCCCATTTAACTTCATAAAGCCAACATATTCACAACCGAACTTGTTGGCCAGGCATGGTGCACATGCCTGTAATTTCAGCACAAGGGGGCTGAGGCAGGAGGATCACTATGTTTCTGACACCAGCCTGGCCTACAAAGTGAGTTCAAGTAGGGGCCTGAACTTCATAGTGCAGCCCTGTCTCAAAAAGATAAAAACATATATAAATAGGAGCAAAATTTGTTAAATCAAAATATTGATTATAGCAGAGAATGAACTGCAGAAATATGAGTGAGTGGAAGAAGAAATTGGTCAACACAATTTATTAAATGTATCACCTGAAAAGAAGAAAAAAAATGACTATATCAATGTCAAAAGAGAATTTATTAAAATTCAGCATTATTTCCAATAACATGTTTTTAAAAGATAGCTATATAATTTATGACAAAAACTACTGACCAAAATATGTTGATAATAAGACACTTAAAATTCTGCTGTAGAAAATCAAGAATTAGGGGCCGGGGATTTAACTCAACAGGCATAAGCACGTGCCTAATAAGCGCGAGGTCCTGAGTTCAATCCCCGGTACCCCCAAAAAATCAAGAATTAAGCAAGAATAATTCTTGCTTATATTTATTATTTAACACTAAGTTATTTAGGAATATAAAATAACTAGAAAAAACTCCAGAAAAAAAAATTACTATCACAGTTAGGCACATGCACACTGGAAAAAAAACATAATTGGTTTATATTCTAAAACATAAAAACACCAGAATTAATAAATGAGTCATTGACCCTACAAAGATAAAGGAGATTTCATCTTTTAATGTCTTTCCTGTATCTAGTTTATCTAGAGACTACATGTAAAGATGAGAGCTATGAAGTGCTAGCTATTAGTTTCAATTGTATATTAGCTTAAATAAAAAGAATACATTCACTGCACCCCAAGTTGAAAGTTACCTGGGAGATTTTCTACTCCCAGTCTCCACACACAGCAGAAATGACTTTAGAGGCAGACCATCAGGCCAGAGGAGGAAGCTTCCCGTGCTCAGCTGTGCATTAGCATGCTGCACACTGAGCTGTGTCTTCCCAAAACTTCCATCTTTAGGCCTCAGGTTTATTCTCTGAAACCCCTTGAAACATATGCGTTAAACAGCTGTCCTTATGCCATCCTTCACTGACATTTAGTCTGGTATCGAACCCAACTATCTCTATGTTCAACAACGCTCAGCATAAAAAAGGATATTACTGCTGCACTTGCTCATTGCTTATGCCATTTGTGAAAAAAGCAGATGTTGGTACAGAGCTCTATTTGTGGAACAATTCCACACGTTTGACAGATGGAGTCATTGTCTGCAGAGCTTTCCACAACTGCCTGTTCAGTTTCGTTATCCTGGAGTGTATTATAAGCACACCTGATTAAGGTAAATTTGAAAATTTTAGCCCATCTGATTCACTAAGACTTCACCACAAGGCTCAGCATTAGCTTTCACATACTCCGTTCTTTCTGTTTTGCCAAATTTGAGGTGGCATTAAAAAATCAAGGCTTCTAAATTAAGCTAACAAAGAAGTATAATTCAACTTTAAGAAACTTATCATGATGATAAATTTTGTACATTAGGTCCACAGGAAGAGTGAAATGATGACTGAACTCAATCACAGTAGAATCAGTAGATAAGTAATGCAGAGGGCATAAAAAAGATCAAGGAAAGAAGCAAGCACAGGTAATGTACCACAGTAGTCCTAAAAGACTTTTGCTTAGTGATGTCATAGCAATTTTAGCTGTGTATGCACCCTTTGACATTTCCACACAATGAAGATACATCTACTAACATTTCTCAGAATATACCTCATTGTTAAGTGATAGAGGCTGTAATTCTATACTGCATTTAAGATGACACAGGGTTTTCTATAATGTTTTGGCTATGTCCTCTCATATGTCATTTCCAAATAATCACTTTGAGTCTGCTGAGTGTTTTATTAAGTACTTGAAACACAAATACTGATAATTAGAATTTGTTATCCAAAGAATGGTATCCTTGATGTTGGAAACCATGGAATGATGAGAAATGCTTAAAGAAATTATTTACCCCGAAGAAAAGTGAGTTGTGTGCATGACCTCTAGTAGATGCTTGATAAACTTCTGTTGAATGAAGAAAGATTTCAGATTATTTAAGGGATCATTAGTTCTGTATCACTAGAAAGAATTACTAACAGAAGACAGATTTAATTAAAATTACAGAAGGAAGAAAAGAGTACTTTCAATATCAGAAGTATTCAGCAATGAATAATTCTTGAAATGAGTTACAATTGTATAACAATTTCATTTCACTGGTCAGATGATTTCAGCCAAGAAAAATAAAAATAAAAAATAGAGGTCTGCCCTGTCAAATTTTGCAGATAAAGTTAAGTTAAAATAACAAAAATTTGTCCACTGATTTTAGAAACTTGGAGGTTACTATATATTTTTACTAGAACATTATGATACATAATTGTTAATGAAAATTCTTGAATTTTCAGTCTGAACTAATTACTACTCATCTTCACTTTGAGTAAAGGGTACTTTTAAAAACTATTTATACTGTATCATAAGGGATTTGCTGGTAAAGGACATTAAAAATGCATCTAGAGCCATAGATGCACCACTAACAGTGACACTGACAGTTTGTACTGTATTTATGCCATTAGTCAGGAGATCCATTTATATTCAGAATTTTTTTTAAATTTTTGCTTTTCAATGCAATCAAATATACCATTTAAGAAATATAAAACTTGTATAAATTTGTCAAAGGTCAAATAATAATAGCATATTGCTACTAGTGAGCATGCATCATGTTGCTGCACTATGTCACACATTCATCTAAGTAGCTCACACCTATCCATTTATTTAATTCTCATAAAACTTTAGTCAAAAGAACTCTTACCATAATTATTACACTACTGGAACAACCAAGGGACATGAAGGTAATATTTATCCAAGGTCACTTAGCTAGTGAGACTGCAGAATGAGAATTAAAATTCAAGCTGCCTGGTCTCAAAATCTTTGCTCTTCCATAGTTACTTCATTGACCTTCACAAAAGAATGGAGTAACCAAGTTGTAATTTAAACTCAGGTCTTTTATCCCCACCCATCTTTTATTTCTCCTACTTCTAAAGTGAAGGAAGACTTCTTGATTTATAGTAGACAAAAACAAATGAGTATAATTTATATAAATATATTTTTAAGCAAAGAAATGCCTGAAATTTATGAAGGAGCCAAAGCAAGCTAAGAGTTTTGCTTGGAATTTGAAAGAGACACAGAGAGACAGAGAGACAGACAGACAGACACACAGACAGACTAGATCAGATACAAATACAGATACAGTTATAGATACAGATGTAGAAGCAAGCTTTTGATATATCCCATTGGTATCAATCCCATCCCCAATATGCTGCACTAAATTTAACCAAGAAGTTTGCTTACATATCAAGGTAATGTGAGAGCTCAGAGTAACACGGTAAACACCTCCTAAATGAAATCTCTGGTTTCATATGAACTTTGATCTATTATCCTCTTTGGACCTAATTCTTTCATTTGCAAACTACCTCTGTACTTAGAAAAATTGGTGGCCATGTTGAGAATTTATCACTAAATACCCCACAAGAAGTACAGTATTCACAAGAAATCAGTATTTTTGCTGAAAGAAATTTTGTGCACATTAAAAATAAATACGAGTATCTTAAACAGTTTAACATATTTCTTCTCTGTTTATCAAGAAAATGTTTTTAGATGGAACAATAACAAATATTTCAAATAAGTGAAATAATATATAATCATATACAAAATTAATCTTTTAGTTTGTCTTTTCCACTAAATTACACACTCCTTAAAAATAGAAACTTTGTTTTGTTTACTTCTATGCAATTTTAATCAAAAGAAAACAAATTAGAACTACATTGAGGAACTTCTGCTTATAACTATTAGATATGACTGCATAAGTCACAAGGAGAATGTTAGAAAAGTCACTATATCCTTATTTGGAAACTGTAGAAATCAATAAATTTAGCCACAAATATACCACTGCCTATATAAAAGCTTAACTGTCCTCCAAAGACAAAAAATGACAAAATGTTAATTAATATTTCTTTACTCATAAAATTACAACTAAAACAAAAACCCACAAACAGCTATAAAATCATTTAATGGGCTCTCATGTCAATATTACAATTAGAGAATTATAAAAATGTGCCCTCTGCCCTCTTGGGGCTTACAATTTATGGTGAATAACAACTATTAAGAAAACAAAGATCTATAAATGTTACATTGAATCATATACACACACTCTTGTAGCTTTGTTCTAAACAAACGTGATTCATTCCATATTTACTCTCATGAGTTTTTAACCTAAGGTGAAAATAAAGTAATCACATTTAAATTATAGCAAATTTTTAAATCCCTGATGACAGAAATACTAGAGTAACCTTCTGGGTTCCTGACAAGTAATTAGGAAAGAAAGAGTTAATATATAATTTATCTTTTTTTAAAATTTTATTTTGAAGGTAGTAGAAATACAACAGAACAACACAGAACAAAGCCAATTGAGACAGTGCAGAGAATTTGGTACAGAACTTCACAGCAGGTTACCGGGATAACAGCAAGAGGTACCATAGTATATCTCATTATCTTCACAATAGTTGTCTAGTCAATTAGGTATAGCAAAATCAAACCAAAGACAGAACATTATAAAATCAATGGAAAGAGAATAATGAAAATAGTAAAGCAATTAATCATAATGAATCAAAACTGAAAACAACATTTGCTCTCAAAGAGAAAATAGTGGAGCCCCCCCCCACATTTGCTATATTGCATACAATCATCCTGCCAAGGATGCTCAGACCTCTGTCCCCAGTTGCTAATGGTGGGGGGAATGTTTGATTCCAAGCTTGCACACCGGTAGGCTCAATACTAGCAAATACTACTGGGCCTGCTCCTGGTTGATGCCTGAGGAAGGCACTCACCAAGAGGGTGGGCAAATGGCTTCTTTGTGCAGCCTACTGGGTTCCAGCATGGCCGTGGCAGCATCTTGGGCTATAATTTATCTTTTATAGATTCTTAAATAGCTTCAACTTCATTTTCATCCACCTGAGGGTACACTAAAATTTATTCTCTAGAGCACTGATGCTTAGGAGAGACTGACTCACAAGTTTGAAAGAAGAAAGAAGAAAAAAAGAAAAAGAAAGAAAAAAAGAAAGAAAGTGGGCAAGAGAAAGAGATGGAAGGAAAGAAGGAAGATAGGAAGGAAGGGAACGTACAAAGGATTCAAGAAACCTACTTTTGTAAGTGTGATATGATATACTCCCTTACAGTTGAAGAACTTACCTGGTGGATAGCCTGCTGCATGTAACTTACATAGCCCTGGGATCTAGGAAGAGTGGCATCTCAATGATTCTTTTTAAGGTTTCCAACTTAGTAATCATTATTTCTAAGATAGAAGCCTTCCCAATAAGTTTGCCAATTTCTCCCTCTCCTGATACCACCAAAAATTATTTTGCAAAATGTCTTTGCTCCAAATTGTGCTTCAGATGTCTAAATTTTCTTCTCAAACACCATTCTGCTGACACAGTCTGTCCTTGTGAATTTTTATTTCAAATTCATAATGGGATAGTACAGGACATATTGAGAAGAAATCAGAATGCTAACATGCATTTTATTAAATGTTTTCCAAAGCGTCTCAAATCATCTGTAATATCCCATCATATCCTGAGACTCTAACACCATTATAATCATAAAAACATAGACTAGATGCCTACTATTTTTGCATCTTATAATTACACTGCTTTAAATGTGCTGTACTTTCACATTAATCTATAAGATTAGAATTTATTTTTAAATAATCAAGATGTATGAAATAGCCTTTTGTGAATAAACATTTCAAAAATAAGTTAGATATTAGAAATATCATTTCCCCCAGATACCTATTTATTTTTTAAACATATTAGTTTTTCCTTTATGAACTATTCCCCATAGTTGAAAAGACAATTTTTCAGTATAATAAAAAAAATTCCTCCAAAGTTTCAAAGCTCCTTTTGCTTTACCATATTTCTACCATGATTATTTCTACCATGTGTGTGTGTATGCGTGTGTGTGTGTGTGTCTGTGTCTTTGAGACAGAGTCTCATCATGCAGTTCAGGCTGGCCTTGGACTCACTTTGTACCTAAGGCTGGTCTTGAACTTGCAAAGGATTCTCCTGATCTTTATACATTTCTATTTCCTGTTAAGACAATGTTCTCAATTTTATTGGAGGAGAAAGAGGAAACAGAGGGTTAAGGTGTAATAAACTACTGTTTCCTTTGTTTTCTTTTAATTACAACTTCTTTCCCAATTAGAAGCATTTTACACAGTATCATGATTATATCCTTTTTTAAAACTATGGAACTAAAAGACAAAGATACAAGGGATCAGGCCATCTAAATGGCAATTTGAAAAATTCTAAGGATTTAAATTTTTCATTGAATAAGATTGACTGTATCTATTTATCATTAGAATTACTGTATTTTAGGCTAAAAGTTTCTGCCTTCTTCATGGAAGCGATAAGTGCTAAGCCTAGGGCCAGGGATACAACTCAGTCGCACAAGGTCTTCCCGAGTTTGATTCCCGGTACCAAAAAAAGAAAGTGTCTGCCTTCATTGTGATTTTCTTTAAAAAACTGTAGCTGTTTCACATGCATGACAGATTAATTATGTATAACAAATAAAATTCATGTGAGACAAGAAAACTAAGCAGAAAATTGATTCAGCTAAGCTATGGTGGAAAGGAAAACAAGAAAGGGCGACAGACGGAGCCAGAAGGTCTAAAGAATGGAGCAAGGTACTAGAAGGTCAGGATTCTTAATGTAAATTGTGATTGGAGGATCAGGACAGAAGTCAGTAAGAGCTAAATAGAGAGGAATTCCTAACAGAATAAGTAGAGATTAGAAGTTAAAAAAATTAGTAGACATAAATGTCATTCACCATAGAGGCATCTCAAGACTATTGCACAGCATCTTTCTGACATTAAATAATTCTACAAGGATGGCACCTGCTCCCAAATTTCCCAACACAACATATCCTAAAGATACCTTGTATTCATTTTCCATGGTTAATAAAAAAATAAAACAAAAGCTATTTATTTGTTTAAGATTCTATTGGTCAAAAGCCTGAGTGGCTTTGACTGGACTACCTTCTTGGGATTTCAGAGACCAAAAGCAAAGTTCTTTCCCTCAGGCTCTGGACTGTCATTCATGTTGTTAATCGTATCCAGTTTCTGGTGGTCGTAGGTGTGAAGACCTTTCTCCTGCTGACTGCCCAACAGAGGCTTTGCTCCTTCCCTGGAGGCCACTTGTATCCCTTCTGTGATCTTCCAATAAACAATGGCTCATCAAATCCTTTTCACTACTTGCGTCTGTCGGACTTCCTCTTCTGCCACTCAGCAATCTCTGTTTTTGAAGGGCTCACTTAGTGAGGCCTGGCACTCAAAAATACACTCAGTATTCTGAGGAAACAGTCAACTGATAAGTAATCTTCAATATACCTGAAAACGCTTCTCTGGGATCCTTGCCAGAGCTGTCCCATTAGTTACAGAAGAAAAAATTATACAAGAGCATGCGATGCTGAAGGTCAGTTTTAGAAATTTGCCTAGAACCTATCTTCTGAAATTTGGATGAGTGAATGCCATGAAACAGATTTTTTAAATCGTACTTAACACATTGAATCTTCCCTATAATCAAATAAAGGTAAATCATAGATTCAACTTTGATTTAAGTGAAATAATGCTATGAATCAGCAGTTAACAAAAAGGAACATATCTTCTTGCTATAATCTTTAGATAATAATCGGGGAGAAATAACGGTAGAAGATTCCAAGGTTTACCTCTTTCCCCATGCTTTCTCTCAAAGAAAGGGTGCATGATGAGGTGATAATACGGACACATTTATTTAAAAATATCAAGGGCATTTCTCCAGTTTGGAGCCAGACAAATGGTAAGAATATGGGGAGATCAAGGAAAATATGCAGATAATTGCTTTCATGTAGAAGCAGCTGTCAAACATTTTAGTAATTTACTGGAGTCAGAAAATTGCCATAGTTCCCCATTTGTTTTTTCTAGAGTGAGAAACATACTAAAACGAGAAGACCTGCAAACTTCTAATTGCCCAGGTGTAATTATCTCCAGCAATAAAAATACGTCTAGCAAACAGAGGAACAACATCATTTTAAGAACATCATACCCTCAAAAAGACTATACATAGGTAAACAACTATTATCACAACTCAAAGAAACCCTACTCCACCACAAAATATGTCAGAGGTGAACCCATGGTTTATATAGCTTTTTGTCCACAAGACTAAGAAAAGACTGGAAATAAATCTTGGTAGAGGCAGGTGGAATGGGAAAACTGAACATCTGAAGATGATTATCTCTGTCTGAAGAAAGTTCCACATGTTCCATCCTGAAATGGAAAGAATTAAAGCAAGTCTGAGGAGAAAAAGCACAACTCCCAAGTCTACGGAACACTAGTGCAAGGCTTTAAAAACAATTTCAGAAAGAAAAGCAAAGACCAAGCCCAGCAACCACAACTGCCTGGCGCTCCAGCCAACATAGGCAGTGTCTCTGTACCATCAAGAAAAGAAATGTAGACGAGACCCTGCTAGCTGAAACTCCAGAGAAGCAGCAACTCATACATCTCTAAGATAATGAAAACAGAATGAAGGAGAATTGATCCGTATAGCTTTAAGCTTTTTTAATTGACTAATTAACACAAAGAATTTTAATCTAATTAATATTAATACTAATCAGTAGGATAAAGGATGTGATACTGCAATAACATGAAGTTATATGTTCTATAATTTTTTTGTTTACAGTTTCTTGTTTTTTATTTTTTCTTTTGGTTTTGTTCTGCTTTGCTTTGTTTGGTTCAGGTATACAGCACAAAGGCGGTGCTCCACCTCAGGTTTTTATCTACTCAGAAGCCTCCTCCTTCTGTTATCTATTTATTTTTAGGGCATGAAAATATACACAGAAGCCTGAAGCCCCTGTTATATGTAAGAAACAGTCTGTTTCAGGGAATTTCCATGTGATATTATCTGTAAAGACATTCGGCAAATACTTTATAAATTGCTTCATAAATTTTTTTAATCTGTGGTTAAAATCTGTTGAGCAAGTAATTTTGCCTAAACCCTTAAGCCCACCAATACATTCTAAAACATTCACGAATTTATACCAAAACCTGAAGGAAGTCAGGGAGAGAGACAGCGTGCACACATTGCACACGGGAAACACAGACAGGGTCAGGGAGGTGCAGTGATAACGTGATATGCTTTACTTTGAAGACACACATACCATTCTGCAGTGAAATATTTTCTCTAAAGTACTGTGAAAGATTTTGAAAGTTTAATTTGGATCAGGCTTCAGAAAAGCCTACAATTCATGTAAGAGCATTTCTATAATTACACATGCTTTGAAGACATTTCCTTTTCACTCTGATTATTAAGGAAGAGAGATTAAAGTTCTATTTTCATTTCCGACGGTATATTTGTTTTAAAAATATATTATACTGTATATTTAGGTTTGATGAATTTCCATGGAAACTCTTTTGTATGGTATAATTTATAAATTAAAAGGAATATACAAGTAAAAGACATACAAAATATGCCATATTCCAGTCTCATTTTCACTCCAGGTTAAATTTTTGAAACAATTTGAAAATGGTTGTTAAAATGCATCCCTTTGAGATGCTGTAAGAGCAAAAGGAGGAAATGGTGGTCACCGCAGGGAAAGGTAAAAACACAGGAAAAAGTGAAGTGAGGCCAGTTGGTGATGTTTAATAGCCAGGTAGAAATTTTGGGCAATATATATATATATATATATATATATATATATATATATATATAACTTTTAAAATCGACAATAGACTGAGATCTCTGTTACAGAGAATTATTGATTCAGAGGCAGCTCTGAGGCAACCACTGCAAACTTTATAGGAAGGCACAGAAATATTGAAGAGCATTTAAGAAACACGCGTGTGAATTGAAGATTTAGAATAATTTGGATAAAGTTTTGGAAAATAGATAGGTGAACATGTGTTGAAGAAATATTTAAAGCCAAACAGCATAAGATCAGAATCTAAGTAAGAAATGGTCTTTAGATTTTTTTAAATGCACTAAAAATACCAAGGAAGATAAACAAAAGTAAATCCTCACTAGACACGTAGTAACAAAGCTGCAGAACATCCAGTACAAAAAGAAATGTTTAAAAATTTAAAAAAGGGCAAGTCCTATAACGGTAACAATGCAGAACCATAAACCTGGGGAAGAAAGTTCAATCTCGTTAATAATTAGGAAATACAAATTAAGTTTTCATTTACTATGTAAGGAAGAATCCTCACTCACAGTACAGAGGCCAAGGATAAAGGACACAGACAGACTTGGCAGGCAAACTGGAAGTATCTAGTAAAATAAAAAAACGGACAAAAAATATGTGTCATACAAGGGATGTAAAAAAGGGTATTAACCAAACAATATCATCTTTTGAGAGAAGACAGGATTTTTCACTTAACCAAAGATTACATACTTTTTAATATTTAAGTACTTTTTATTGTTATACAACTGCATTATTTTCCACAAAATTAAGAAATGTAATCAGGAACTGAGGGTTTATACTTCAGATGTACAGAGAGGAAAAAGCAAAGAACAGCTGTTGAGTACAGCTAACTTCTCACGGATCCTAAAGCACATAGAACTTACATCTGTAGAATTGTACAAATCATTCTCCAATGTATTTAAGGTGGTATAGGTCCAGTCAGATTTCACTGCTTTTTCTTGGTTCACACCTAAAAGAAACTATTGTTTACCTATAAATCATACAATTATACTGGAAAATACTTAGATTAATACAAAATGTAGTAATCCAGTTTTGAAAAAGAATTGTATCTTGTATTCTTTCATTTCTATAGTGCTATTTGAAGCCTCAATAGTGCTTATAAAATGAATGTGCTAAAGATGTTAGAATCAAACAGATTAAAAATGAGTTGAATTAATATTATTCTTAACCTGACTCATTAACCTGCTCAAAAAGACTCTGATCCTAACACCACTGAGTAATATTTTCTTTAAAAAAGGAAAGGTAGGAAAGCAGATGAGTGAAAATAATACCAGCTTCACTTTATGTCTCACATCTCCTTTGCAAAGCACTGTGTTCATGGAAATACTCATTTCATTTTAGTATCTTTCTTATCCAGTTTGAGATCAAAAGCTTAGACTCTTGCAGCCAACGTAGATTATGGGGCATCAAATCATCATGGTTTCTTGAGTTTAAAATGTGCCTGTGCCAACACGATGTCATGTGATTCCAAGCAGAAATGAAAAACCCCGGTGTTGTTTGGCAAATTTTTACCTGCAGTCCTAATTCCTGCAGTAGTGATTTCAAAACTTCATTTTAGGTAAATTATTTGTTATTTAAGTTTTTTCCTTTGAGTATATATATATATATATATATATATATATATATATATGCGTGTGTGTGTGTTTGAGTGATATATATATATATATCACTCAAACACACACACATTATTATTATATATATATATATAATATATATAATTATTATATATATATAATGTCTTGGCTAATTTTCTCTCATTGCTGGAACAAAATACCCAACACTCAAAATTAAGGAAGGAAAGGTTTATTTAGCTTATGGTTTTTGGAGATTGTAGTCCATAATCGGCTTGCTCCACGGCAGGGTGTCATGGCACTTGGGCAACACTTCAAGGCAGCAGGCAGAGAAAAAGGGGGAATAAGCCTCTTCTCCTCCCTTATATTGTACACAGGCCACCCTCCTCTTCAGGGTGGGTGTAACACTCACAAAACCTCTGCATCCTCCTCTTACACAGGATGAGAATATTTACAAGGTAAATATTCTGGCTCCCTGCTATGTCTCTTAGTTAAACTTCTAAACTTCTCAAGTTGACATGGTGTATTAACCATAACTATAACCACAGTAAAGTTAAAAGCAATAATTATAATCAGTCAATAATTATAAAATCAAATGAAAAAGACTAGTGATATACATAGTACATTTCCTTTTTCCTTTAGAGTATATTGTTCTTCTACTTAATTTTTCTGGCTATTTTCCTCTATTTCTGCGGCTAAATTTCCTAAGTACATACAAATAGCTAATAGGAGTAGTTCACTGAGAAGAGAGAAGTTTGATAGTTAAACACACATCATTAGCACAATATAATGTAATTGAATTATTTTGTAACTGCATAATTTAATGACTACATAAAATACTTTTTGAAAATTTCAACCTATATACAATAAAAAAATCTATACATTTTTCTGGGAGTAATTTACACATAAGTCATTTCTAGAACTGAAGTATAGACAGAAACAACATAGTAGAATAAAACAATAATTTTTGTGGTCTAATATGATTCTGAAACACAGAAATGTAGTATGGCTTATTAACGATTAGCTTCCCATTCTGGGCCTGTTTTTCAAAAAAATTGATGTTACCAAATTTAGTTTACCTCTGTGACTTTTAATAAATTGATACAAGATGAAAATACATTAACTTCCTTGAAAGTGACTATGAAAGATTATTCATTTTCTTATCATTTTTAGGATATAGTTGGCATTGTTTTTAAAAAATAAATTAAAATGAATTCATTGCTATACATTGTGAAAGATCATGCCAATTTTTACCCATATTAATATACAACGCAAGCTATGACTAAGAGGCAGTTAATATAAGAATTTAATAGATTTCCTGACACATAAACAAATCAATCATTACAAAAACGATTATGCCTTTTACTGTTGCACAGGAAAGAATATTGGATGCAATGTGCCAAAAATAAGAGGTTGGTACCGTTCTTATATTTGCATAGATATGAATATTCTGATGGAGTTGAAATTTTTATTGGCAAATGAATTTGTCATAAATGATACTAAATGGAAAGTAGCTTCCAAGCATTATCAAAACTGTTTTTGAATTGATTTAAATTGTTATTGTTCTAATTTTTCCAGCTTCTGGGTAATTGAAAAAATTGTTAAGAAAATTTGACACCTCATACATATAAATATATTTTTTTAAAAACCAAGAGATTCTTTGGCGGGCTAGATAATCTTCAAGTAAAAACCAGTATTTTTAGATGTGCTCTCAGGAAACCTAAAAGCTTTATTTTTGGCAATAGGAGTCAACATGCTGTCAGTTACCTCCTCCAAGATGCAATTACAGTCAGCACTAAATAATTTTGAGCTTCCAGCAAAAGGCTATATTCAAAAAGGTTTCCACAGACCCATAAGCCAATCCACATCTTCTAAAAGAACTAGCAGAGTAAAACCTTACTTAAGCTATTTCTGGCAGTTAAATCATGATGGAAAAGTTTGGTTAACGGCTGGTTTTTATTATTGGATATTACCTTCATGAAGAAAAACATTAAGATTAGTTTTCCCCTTATAAATTGCCAAGAAATTCCTTGTCACCAATTTTAATTTTTCTGAGAAGCGAGAGCACATTGAAAGGCCACCTGCAGTTTGTTACAGCTTTTCACTGTGATTATCTGTTCTACTCTCACTATGTAAACTTGAATTGTACATCATCTACCTAGCTCTCAGATACTTAGAAAAAAATTACCGTTTATATTTTCCAAACATCTCAATAGAGAAGTTATGAGATGACTAATGCTATTTCCATACTACATTTGTGGAAACTGAAACAAGGAAATAAAAATTGAAGTATCAAGTATCTTAATGAATTTCAGTAGGATAAGTGGTAACTCACTTATGCTTTCTGCTAAATTCCCAAAAGCAAATATCACTATCAAACTAGACATAAAATACACTGCAAAGAAATTTGTATGATTAATATAAGGAAAAACATAATTTCTGCATGTAGCCCATGCATTAAGAAACATTACTGAAATTTCTTTCTGAGTGATAGGTACATCAAATGATGGAGGAACAATTTTTCCATCAAATAATGTATTATAGATAATATACCACTTAAATATGAAACTTCTAAAGATGTCTTTAATATAACTAAATGCTTCTTTGTACAGCCATGATAGATAGAAGAAAATCACTGGATACCTTGTAGATGTAATGTTGATGTTCTAACTCTATCCTATCTTTCAATAAAATGATTGTGCTGTTCAGCTGTGTGAAACTGTCTTTCCCTTTTGACTGACTAGACTGTCTAACACTGTCACATTAGTTTACTGCTGAGGAAATTACTTTAACAATACTAGAAAATAGAAAATGTCATTTAAAGTCATAATCTTGTCTATCTGCAACATTGAAAACATTCTACAAAGGGAACAACTGGAAGCAAGAGAACAGATATATGCCTAATTCATATTAAAAGGATGTAAATTCCTACATTAATGTTATATTTCATCAGGATAAGGAACAATAATGCTTTTCTCTAAAATACTGTTTATGTAACTTGAAAAATAATGCCCCACTAATAAAAATTATGCTAGAATTTTAAACTTCATTTATGTTTATTCCTACATAACTTTTCATGCATCACATTAAGACAATCAATTGGCTTATTTAAAATTATTTATGTTAAACTCAAGACCACTGTACTATGTTAAATAAGTCAGGCTCTCAGGGCCAAGGGTTTAACTTAGCAGCATGCCTGACAAGTGCAAGATCATGAGTTTGATTCTTGATACCAAAAAAAAAAAAAGTCAGACTCAGAAAGTTAAATATTAATTAATTAATTAAGTAAACAAGTACTCATCCCAGGAAATAGTAGGTAGACTTTGGGAGATGGGAAAGAAGACCATGAAAAGTGGGGGAGGGGAGAGAAAGAGGGATAACTGAATTCAAAATTGTCACCTATCTTAAATATCAGTAGCAAATTCCCAAAATTAGCTGTGCAAGTCTGTGCTTCATGCACAAATAAAAAAATCATCTAAATTAACTCTGCAATATATATGTGTATATATATATATATATATATATACACATATATATTATATAAAGCTTGTCTTCAACTAAAAATATACTGTACACTATTAGCTAGCCATACTTCAACACTTAGTTCAAAGTTTAGATGTTCTACTAAAAGTATTAATACATAATTCTAAAACATCTTTCTATAATACAAAGTAACCACAACATATTCAAATTTTGCTTATCTTTGCTAGCTTTTAATTTAGAAATTTTCTATTTTGGGTCCTTGTTATGGTTGATGTTTGGATGGCCCCCCAAGCCTCATGCTACCATGGAAGCAGGTGAATCTGGCATTTATGATTGGCTTGTTGTCTAGCACTGAGATTGGCAGGGTGAGTGCTGTAGCCTCTCAGGGGCAGATGGCTAGCTTACAATATAAGGGAGGAAACAAGGTGTGTTTTTCCCCTTTTTGCCCTTTTGATTCTTGTTGATTGCCTCCACCATAAACAGCTGCCCCTTAGCCATGTCACCCTGCCTTGAAGCCAGTTGAGTATGGACTGAAACCTCCACAAACTGTAAACTAAATAAACCTTTCCTTCCTTCATTTTGGGCTTCAGGTATTTTGTGTCAACAATGAGAGAAAAGTAACCAACAGTCCTCTTGAACATGAATACATCTGTAAGATCTATAAGAATAGAGAAAACAAAGTATTTTTTCTTTATTTCTTTATTTCACATTTCACTGAAGAATACACTATCAAAGACTGTACAAAAAATAAAGAAATAAAAACATTCTTCTATATATTAGTAATCTGGAGATGTGAATATTAGCCATTATTAAGGATATTTTAAACCCACCAGTTCAGCATAAAGGAAATTCTGACACTACCACATGTTGGCAAGATACATAGCAATAGAGACTGTCATATGGTAGGTAGAACAGCAAATTAATATAATACCACATTTACCTACACACCTGGTAATTTCTTGTACAATAATTAGGCATTATTTTATAGATTTAAGTATATGAAAATGCAAGCTAGAAAGTTATTTCTAGGGAAAAAGTAACAAAGAATATGTGCTTTTTGAGACCTATAAAATATTCACAGAATCATTAGATTACAAATTACAAAAACTCAAATGACTATAAACAAAAGAATAGATACATATGCTTTTATATATTCACAGATTAAGATATTAGGTAATAGTGAAAATATTGTTATACAAACATCAATACAGATAAATATAAAAAGTTGTTGGATATATGAAAAAATACATAGATGCTTTCCCAATTTCCCATTTTCATAAATTTCAAAAACACAAAATAAACAATAAAAATGTGCAGTATATTAAAACTAAAATAAAACAATATTTTAGTCATGGGTATCCTTGAATTATGGGTATCCTTGAGTAATGGTTATCCTTCAGTTGGAAGGAGACAGTATTAATAAATGGATTATGAACATTTGTAATTATTTATTTTCCAGTTTATTGTTTAAAAAATTAAACATTTTTATTCTTTTTATCTTCATGCATTATATATTTTTTTGGTTTGTGTTGTAATATTTAGCATCACCATGAAGATTTGATTATAAAATTAGTCTACAGCAATACTACCCTGAATACAACCAATCTCCTCCAATTATAGATTTATTTACATAATCATCACAAGAAAACCTATACATTACATGTACCTTTTAGTTTACATGTAATTATTAACTAAGGCATTAAAAAGTTAAGTAACTCAATAAAAAAATGTAAACATGAGATTTGAACAGATAATCTAAAACTTGAGATAGTCTTACGACTATAAAACTGATTCTTTGCCCTGAAAGCAACTTAAACACTAAAATAAAGAGAAATAATCAACATTGTTTTCTGGTGAATCTTCCAGCAAAGCAAAATGACTAATGAAACAGATACAGAACACACACAAACATGGGCTAATATGTTGCAGTGAAGTGATAAAAAATAAACTAGACTATAAAAAGCAACATGAACTTGATACAGAGAATTAGTCATCTTATCAGCAAATTGTAGAATGAGACGTCCTCCTCTTCTATCACCCATAGCAACAGTGATTTTGCAGCCACCCATGGGTAACAGTGGCAGTTTGGGGATTCAAGCAAGAGGTTATTAAACTGTAATGAGCCCATGGCATAAGGGGTCCATTTCTTAAAGCTGATACCCTGAGAAAACCTTGGTATCCAGATGACAGTTTCATCAGCCATGATCCTGATGGTAGACCCAGAGATCACCTTGTCTCCCTCTGAACTCAGTGTAGACCCCTTTTCTTCTTGGTCTGGTTTAGAGAATCATTTCCTAAGGGAACCAAGAGGACTTATATCCATTTGTTCTAGACTTATGCCTGACTGTGATGCTGAAATGGGTGTATAGCTTAGGCTCTATACCTCACTGTTCCTGTTTGAAAGCAGTCCTGCTCACATAGAGACACAGAAAGGAGCGTCTGTCCATGCTCCTGCATGCAGAAAACCCTGCCTCAGTCCTACAGCAACTCTAAACATTCTCATAACTTAGCTGCAGTGCCTTTCAGTTGTGGTCTGAGAGTAGTTATGCCTATTCTGGGACCCAGAGAGAAACACTGCTACCTATGGCCCATAGGCAGACCCACAGATTTCAAGCTTCATTATGGATTATGAAGGAGCCTTGATTTTTGTAGACCAGTACTGCCTGCACAGGGACACATGGTTCTTTTCGAGAACCAAAGGATGCCACATTTATCTACACACCCGGTAATTGTTCTACCATTTAAATCCTTGAAATGAACCCTTACCTCAAGTCCACTGCTATTGACCTAGATTCTAGAACATTCCAGCAGTGACCAGAATTATGCCTACTGGAGCAGATCAGCCAACTACAGACCACTGAAGTTCCGTGGCAGCCACATGACCCAAATCTAACTCCACATGAGTTAATCCTGCAGGCAGTACTCTCAACCCAGTGTTTTAGTCACTTTCTTCAACACTGAGAAACAATATTGAAAACCCACACTTAAAGGAGAGAAGGTTTATTTTGACTCAGTTTGTAGTCATCAGTCGATAGTCAGATGCCTCTAAGGCAGGGTGGCAGGGCTAAAAGAGGAGAGCTATTCAGCATAGCATCTAGGGAGCAGAAAGTTTCAAGGGCAAAGTTGGGGAAGGAGCTATGTCTTTACTGGCTATGCCCCTGTGACCCACCTCCTTGGACTGGGTCCGCCTCTCAAAATCACATTGAGCTACAAACTGACTCGGGAATAATCTGCTGAAGATAATCATACCCCATATTTCAGTCACTTCTCAAAAGCCCCATCTATGAGCATATTAGGCCCAGTGAGGGGAGCATCTAGACCTAAACCTTAACACCCATGGTCTCAATGAGAGAAAGTCATTGACTGCTGAAACTGGGCTGCACAAAAACCAGACTAGATGTTTGCTCCTTCAAATATACAAACACAGTACATGTCTACACAGAGAATGAAGAATTAGAAAAACAACAGCACCAAAAGAAGCTAATAAAGAAAGCTTCAGTAACCAAAATGATGATACATAAAGTCCTGGCAAAAACTCAAAATAAAAATCATAAATGTTTTAATGTGATAAAATAAAACACAAATGACTAAACAAAATTGGGGAAACAATCTATGAACAAAATAAGAAAATTAATAGAGAAATAGAAGTCACAGAGAAGAAAACAAATTCTGGCACTGAAGAATAAACTGAGACAATTGAAGCATTCAATATATTTTGCTAACAGCAGTCCTGACCATGCAGAAGAAAGAATTAGTGAAATCAAAGACTAGTCAGTCAAAACTAGGAAATTAGTGGAACAGAAAGAATTTTTAAAAATGAAGAAAGCACATAGGACTTATTGGATAACATTAAAAGATGGATGTATAAACAATTGAATTTCAGAAGAGGAAAAAAGAAATAAATCAGAAATCTTATTTAAAAAAATACTGGCTAAAAATACCGGAAGATGTGACCACAAGAAGGATTGACAAAAACATTATCCAAAGGCAAATTAAAATAAACAGCCCCAAATTACAAACAAATAAAAACATAGGAATCCGCAAAAGAGAATAGTAATAAACATGAGAAACTTCCTAAGATATCAATGGGTTTCACAAGACAAAGCTTTTTTTGGAGGGGAAGGGGACTTCTTTGGTCCTTTTTAAAATTTTTTTTTTAAATTTTATTTTACAGAGAATAAAACAAAAGAAGACAAAGCTTTTAAGACAGGAAAGAGTAAGGTGATGTGTTAACAGTACTTTTTTTAAAAGAAGTAAAAGAAGCTACCAGCTCAATAAATGTAAAAAAGGAATTTGACAAATTTAATACACTTCATGATAAAACCTCAATAAATTAAGTATACAATCAATGTATCTCAGCACAATAAAGGTCATATATTATATCCACAATTAAAATCATACTCAATGTTGATATATATCACTCTGAGATTAGGGGAAAAAAGATTCTCACCTTTAGCATTTCTATTCAGCATAGTACTGGAACTCTTAGCCAACAAAATGTCAAAGCAGGAATTAAGGGGAAAATTCTATGTACAATAACATCAATAATAAAATACTTAGAAATAAATCTAATTAAATAGGGTGATATCTATATGCTCAAACATATGTAACATTGTTAAAAGATATTAATGAAGATATAAATGCACTGGAAATATGTTGCATGTTTACAAACTATAATTATTATAAAATGTACACAATAGCCAAAGAAATCTATAAATTCAATATAATCCCTATAAAATTTCCAATGGCAGTTTTCATGGAAGTTGAAAAACACTCCAAAAATTCATATGCAACAATATCTGACCCTGAATTAGCCAAAGTAATTCTGAAGGAAATGAAAAAATCTGAAAACTTCATACCACTTCAAATTATACAACAAAACTACAATAAACAAATCACCATAAAACTGGCAACAAGCAGAGAAATGGAACATAACTACCAGATGTCCCAACAATGTCATTTCTTGGTATACACTATGGGACATGAAATCAGTTTGTTGAAGAAATACCTACATGGTCATGTTTATTGCAACACTGGTCACAATAGCCAAGACATGGAACCAGCCTGGGTGATCATCAACAGATGAATGGATAAAGAAAATATGATGCATATACAAAATGTAATATTTATTTTTCAGTTAAAAAGAAAGTATTTTTTTCATTTATGAATAGCATGAATGAATCTAAGGATATACAACACAGAAAGATAATACTATATCACATCCCTCACTTGTGAAATGTAAGTAAGTTGAATCCATAGATTCAGAGAATGAAATAGAGGAAAAGAGAAAGTGAACTCATTCCTGCAAATCTATTGCATGACCACATTTGTCATTGCCTAATATCTCCCATTATGTTGCAAACTCCCAACACTTACATTGGAGGTTAAACCTCTTAATATGAATTTAGAGGCAAAATAATATTCAAAATGGAGCAACCTGGAAACCTTCAGTTAAAGGTAAGTTCTGAAGGTCTATTGTACAGCATGGCTGCAATAGTGAATAATACTATATTTTTAACTGAAATTTACAAAGCGAACAGACTTTAATAGGTGTCCTCACCATGCTCACAAAATGGTAACTGTGACAGGTGATGAATATGTTGTTTCTGCTGTGGAGTACAAATTGTTTATAGGATTCAAGTTATGCATTATAGACTTTGATCATATAATAATTCTTATTAATTAAATATTTTAAAATAAAAGTAAAGCCAAATAGTTTAGAACACTGTAACTTTTTTCTGAAGATTTAAAAGAAAATTCTGCAAATCATGGGGAAATATATCCTGCAGCAAGTTAATTCCTTACATTAATGGGCATCATATTTCAAGACAATGATTGTAAAGAATATTGCAAAATTTGAAGAATAAAAAATAATAATATCTAATGTTGAGAGTTTACCTTCATTCATGTACCTGTAAGCTCAGACATGGAAGTCATTTTGTCTAATTCTATACTCTATTCCCTGACATCTACTCAGTCACCCTGTTTACTGATTGCCCTTTATAGTATATAAATGATAAATTATTCAATAGATTTGTTTATAGTGACATAAACATTTTTCTATATTTGTGTCAATATATATTTTGGAGTCCTTAAAATTAAAAGTAGGTTATTTAGGTGAAATTTTCATAACATAAAATTACCCAATTTGAGTGAATAATTTCATGCCATTTAGTGTATTCACCATGTTAGGGAACACCACATCTATCTAGCTTTAAAACAGTTCTATCACTTCAAACTAAAGCTTAATACATTTTACACAGTGTGGTCCCATTCCTACCCTCTCTCTAGCTCCTGGTCATCACTAATCTCCAAAGTCTCTATGACTTTGCCCATTCTGCACCTCCCATACAAATGGAATTATACATTATGTGATCATTTCACTGTGACTTTCTTTTAACATTGTAAGCACTTTGGAATTCATCTATCTTGTAGTGTGGATTATGACTTTTAACTAGAAATCTATTAAAAGTTCTCTGAAATCTTATTGTTAATCGGCAAAAAAGATGAAATGCCTTCGTAATTCATAAGATGCTACTGTCATTTACTGTTTGGCCATATGTGATGAAATTTTAGTGGTAGGATTTTAGCTGCTTATTTAACATGTATTTGAGTTTATTCTGAATTCCCCCCCTCCTCTCTGTGTGTTGTGTTGAGTTACTTGCTCCAAATTCTTGAAATGTAGAGGTCTTTTCTTCACTGACATGTACAGCTCTTAGGAAAGTGAGACATGTCTTTCTGTCAGTTTGTCCAGATCGGGTAATTCTTTTTTCTCTCTGTTCCCTGTAGCTATCTATTTTGGACAGACAGCTTGTTGAATAGTAATTTACAGTGAAGGGAAGATTACTTGTCACAAATGTGAGCAATTTACTTTCTGTAATCATAAACCCTGACTCATTAAATGTGATAGCCATATTTTAACAGAGACAGTTATCTTTGATTAAGTCAAGAAATTATTAGTCAAACCTCCATCATCCTAGGCACATTCCAGTTAGGGTATAAAAATATTTGTGTTATTCCCAAAGTTTTAAATTTTTTAATCTTATATATAACACTCTGCTAATCACATTAGGAAAGATAAAGGAAGAATTTTTATGTATGTTTGCCTATGGATGTGTATGTACCACGAAATAGTTGAGTGGAAGTAAACACACATTACTAAATTAGATAAATCATCTTGTAGTTCTATTTTGCACTGTTCATTATTTAAGTCATTCATATCTTATTTTTTCATCTCACAATTATCTAGTGAGATAGGAGGTATTGTTACAGTTGTACAGTAGGAGAAAACAAACCACAGGAAAGCTAAATATCTTGTATAGAATAGTACCATGATCATCACATCTATATTATTAAACTTAGGATCTTTAATCTAGCAAGATTTCCAGATCTTCCATAGTTTTGTTTTGTTTTGTTTTGTTTTGTTTGCTTTGCTTTTTTTGAGACAGGATCTCACTAAGCTGCCAGTGCTGAATTTGAATTTGTCACCCTCCTACCTCAGCCCACCCGAATGCCAGAGTCATAGGCATGCACCGTTGGGCCTATTTGTTTTGGGTTTTGTTTGCTTGTTTGTTTTTTCTCGAAGGCAAAGAAAATCCTATTTTTCATCTTGTTATACAGGAAAATTTATTAGCATAAAAGAAAGTATAAAAAGGAAATAATTACCCATAAAACCATCACATAAAAATAAACATGTCAGTATTACCTTGCATTAGTTTTTCTAAGAATATGTATATAATATATATATAATATATATAATATGAGACAGAAAGATGGCTAGTAATGTCATAATACCCAAAATATTTGATTATAGAAATTGTACTCATTATTATAGTTACATTATTTTTACCATAACATATTACAACATATGCATATGCCACATTATTTAAAAATCAATTCTACTTTACATGGACATCTAGGCTGTTCCTGCCTGTAAGCTGTAAATGCTGCTACTATAAACAGCACTTTTCATGCACTTTTATTATTTAGAGTGAGGGAAGAGATACCGTTAATAGCATTTGACACACTTTAATGTAAACATTATTACAATAACAGATCTCCAACTATGTAATGTAAGAGTTGGGTGGCAAAGGTTCTAAAAATTTATTAGTCCATTCTCATGTGCCAGGACTAGCTCATTTGAACACAAACTTAGCACATGTACTTTGGAATGTAACTGTTAAACTATAGAATAGAATAAATCTCAGATCTTCTTTATGCTTTTATCTGCTGATGGACATACAGGCCATTTCCAAGATTTAGCAATTATGAATTGTGCTGCTATAAACATAGGTATGCATGAATCACTATAATATGATATTTTTAAGTATTTAGGGAAGACATCTAGAAGCAGAATAGCTATACCAAGTGGAATTTATAATTTTAGCTTTTTAGGAGCATCTCCATACAAATTTCCATAATGATTTTGCCAGTTTACATTTTCATTACAGCCTCTCCAATATTTGTTATCATTTGATTTCTTGATAATAGCTATTCTTTCTGGAATAAGACTCTTTCCCCATAAAGGATAAATATTTATGGGAAAATGGATAAACCTTAAGACCATATGAAGTAAAATAAATCAGAAATACAAGCTTAAATACCAAATTTTTTACATGAGAAATCCAAATATAAATAAAGAACAAAAGAAATGATAGCTGATAAAATCCAGGGAGGTAGGTCCTTTGCAAGGGGAAAGTGAGCAAGACAAAAGGGAAGGGTGGAAAAAATTTAGAGGCATAATGAACATATTCCAGCTCTCCATAACAAACACAATCATATATGTAATACAAATGTACTAATAAAAATAAAAATTGGGAAAAAATTAAAATATCTATGAAAAATGTACATAATCAAATTTAGTGCATAGTACCAAACAGTTATCCAAAAGAAATGTATACCCCTCCCAGCAGTATAGGAGAGTTCTCATTGTATGTCCAACTGTTACATTTCAATCATTCTGGGATATATATGAGTGGTACTTATTGTAGTTTTACTATTTCTGTCCCTAAGGACCAATAGGCTTGATCACATTTTCAGTATCCTTGTGCTTCACCACCTCATTTTTCATTCTACATAGTTCTGTACCTTTTCCTATTGATTATAGAAGATCTCAGATATTTTTTAAATGTATATTAGTATTTTTGTGATGAATTATTTATCAAGACTTTCCACTCTCTTAGGGAATTCTGTGAGAAATAATCTCCTTCAATATGGACAAAGTCCATCATTTTAATTTATTGATTATCATTTTTGGTAAATATTATGATGTTCTCCAAATACCTTAAGTTTTGCCATTCAAATTTTGACTTATGTTGTGTATAAAAGTTCTGTGTATGTTATAAGACAGAAGCCAAATTTCATTTCCATTTTTATGAATATAACATGACCCACCATGATTTATTGAAAAATATTTTGCTTCCCCAGCTTTGGAGTAGCACTCTTTTTATAACTGAAGAATCCACATATGCTCAGGCTTTTTTCTGGAAACTCTATTTTATTCTACTGTTCTGTTTGTCTATCTTACAGGAATAAAAATTTTATTTTGAGTAACATCATAAAAACTCTGGATAGAACAAGCCCACTCTGTTCTTCTTCAAGAATTTTGTGGTTTCTTTTTTAATGTAATACATTTATCAAAGTATAATTCAACTACAACATACTGTCCGTGTTTAAACTGCCAATTTGATAAGGTTAAAATATGTAAATTGCTATAACATATAACAACAAATTAAGTTAATGTATATATCAATCACACTAGACAGTTTCCTTCTCCCCACTTGTAATCCCTTTGTCTCTTCCTGTATTCTCAAGTTCATGCCACCAAAAATCTGTGTTTTATTAGGGTCAATTAACTTTCATTTTCTAGCATTTGTACAAAAAGAATCATAGAGAATGTAAACATAGACTTTTTGACTTTGTTCATTCAACATAGTTATTCTGAGATTTATCCATTTTATATGTAAATAACCATTCCTTTTACAGTTAAATAATATTTTAATGTATAGCCATCCCACACATTACTTTCTTTCTTGTTTTTTTTTTTTTTTTTTTAATCTGTACCGGGGATCAAATTCACAACCACTCACTTGCAAGGCAGGTACTTATGCCGCTGAGCTAAATCCCCAGCCCTTTCTTTCACTTTTGAAGAGCATTGTTGTTGTTTTGAGTATTGTATTTGTCTATTAAAATTAAAGCAGCTATAAACATTCAAATATGAGTTTTAGTATTACATATACCTTAATTTATCTTAGATGAATACCAAATAGTGAAATAAAATGAGCTAGTTCTGGCTCGAAAGAACTATTAAATTTTTAGAAATCAGAAGATATACATAAAGTTATATTCTCACTGTAACTCTATAGAAAGGAGGAAGCAGGAATTTTGCTTGTAAATGTCTTATTCATACCTTGTCATTTGGATTTTTGGCTAAAAAGTAGTCTTTGAGAAAGAAGAGCAGAAATAACTGATGCTTCAACCTTCATTAGTATCTGACATCATGGTCCATACCCAAGGGAGCTTAAGTGTGATGTGGTAAATGACTACTGAAGGCCATGTAAACCATGAATGAAAAAAATAATTGTACATCTACATGTTGGAAAGGATTGACAAGAAAGAAGTGCTTGGGTGAGTAACAGAAGAAATCTTGAAACTTGAATTTGTCCAATGATTCCACAGTGTGAAACAGAAGGTGAAGATTACCACATATAACCTTTCCATAGATTTAATCAATGCTAAATGTATAATTATATTTCCCTCTGCACCTAATGATGACTTAACATATGGACAAAAAGCCCTCTAATAAGAACTCCTAGAAATTCCTCAAGGAAGTATGCAAGATGTCTAACAAAATAAAAACAATACATCTCCAAGACAGTTATTGAAATCATAACACATAGTTTGAAAACAAATTAAAGCCAAATTCCTGATAGTTGTTTTTATAGAATTATGCAATTGTAAATAGTGAGAAGAACAAGCAATACCTAAATATGCATAAGCATCTAAAGAACGGTTTCATGTTTCAGTCAATGACATCAAATTGTTTTCATGAAAAATAATTAAAACATAATTAAAGCTGAAGCAGCCAGGCTGGGGAATTGTACACACACAGACACACACACACACACACACACACACACACACACGGATAAAATGAAGCACTCTCAGAACCTTCTGGCAAGATCAAAGGCTCATTTAACTCATTCTTCAATAATTTGAGGCTATAACAACATGAAAATGAGAATTTTGATGAGGAAACAAAATTGTACAAGATGGTCAAAATACAAGTTAAACAACTTGGGGAAAGGAAAGATGTGCAGCTTTTATCTGGTCGTATGAAAAGGAAAACAGTTTCACCATAAATTTTTCTTTTTCAATCAAGACTGAGGAGGGAAGAGACAGTCTTTCTAAACCAATAACAAAATCCATACATATTCTTTTCTTTAAATTCACTGTCATGTAAGTGCTTTTTAGGGGAAACTATCCTATTTTCCTGGAGAACATGTACATGATTCTCCTCTGTATACATACTCCTAAACCCCTGGCCTTATTTCTAAATGGCCAGCTGATCTTTGAATCTTCAAGTTTTCTGGTTTGACACATTTTCCTTCCTTCATCCAGGTCATCTTACCTCAAATATGATCTCCTTTGATTGAAAACTTCATTAAAATGATGTCACAGCATCCCTTTCCCTAACATATTTGTAACTCCTAGAAAGATCTCTATCTACTAACGTAAACCTTTATTTCTATTTCCTGCCCAACTATCAAGGGTTTTCAGCCCAGATATTAAAATTTGAACCAGTACTGAGGTAGGATAAAATAAATAAAAATATTGATAAAGGAGACCAAAAAAAAGCATAGTTTAAAAATTATCCTTCAAAGAAAATTGCAGTTTCAGGACACAAAAGTTTCCCAAGGTTACAATGCCTTTTTCTCTTCCAGATAACGCCCTCAAAACAATTCCCAAGTTTTAAAAATACAGTCAGCCTGCAGATTGGGCCCTAGGTTGATGCTTTCAAATGTAAATCACTCTTCTGACAGACCTCTATCCTTAAGGAAACAGCTGTATAACTGGGCAGCATGTCTCTACTGCAAACACAGGTAATTGGTTTTCATTCTAACATAGTGTGTCAACTGGGTAACCACATAGAGAAGAGGGGTACGCACTCTAAGTCACCCCTCTGAGCATACTCCCAAAGCCACATAAATATACCCAGCTTGAAGCAATGCATCTCTTTCTTGAAGTTCCTCATTCTGTTCTCTCTCAATATGTACTTTTAGAAGTCTGGCTAATAAACGTTTTTGTGCCTCTCACTAATATGTCCTAGAAACTCTTTTTCTGTGACAGGAGTTAGCAAACCTACAACATATGCAGTGGGCGGGATGCGTTGTTGTCTCCATCTGCTCCTTGGAGAACCTCCTCTGACCCAAAGCACTGACAAAACTGCGATTCTCCTTCTTCTCATTAGTTTTTAGGAAAAAAATATCTTAAAAAAATCTCATAAATATACCTCTTGAATAGAAGGTACTTCATGGTAAATGATTATTCAACATGTAACTGTAAATTATTTTCAAAATGTATTATTTGAATTAACATTATATATGAACATGCTGTCAGCAACATATTACAGTTTCCCTTACTGATCAGCTATGCTGCAGTGTAGGAGTTTTAAGTTTGTTTCTGTGACTACAGAATTTATAAGGAACTTGAATAACAGTTAAGTTTGGTTATCTATTTGTTTGTTTTTACTCACAGGTCATTGGTGTTCTTTTAATTTTTCTTTACATTTTTTTCGAAGATGCATTTATAGGAATAATACAGTCAGATGTAGGGGCCTAGTGGTGGGGTAAAATAGGAAGTCTCTGATCATTTTATTTTCTAGTCCTGGACTCTCCTAATGAATAACTTCCATATTGGACAATATCCTGGCCCAAAAATTAAGTACGTGGACATATTCTGGTAATATAGAGATCCTTGGCTCTCACATCACAGGGTCTCATGCCACCTCTGTCTCCCTGGAATAGAGGTCCTACTGTAATACTGACCTAAGCATAGTATTATTACAACTTTGTGGAAGTAAACATAACAGCATATTTAAAATTTAAAATTGCTTCAGCTAGACTTAAGAAGTATTAAATAACTTTGCTATTCTCTAATATACTTTTAAGATGTTCAAATTTATATGACTACTATGTCTAATAAAATTAAATTATGTCTATGTGGTACTATGTTCTTACTATATGCCTAGATTTTACTAAGCAACCCATGTGTATTATGTAATTTTATCCCCAGTAAACACAATAGAAAAGGTACAAAAAGCTAAAGCAACTTGCCCAAAGTCACTCAATTAGTACGAAAGATATTGCACTAGAAAATGTGCTGCTAAAGATGAGAGCTAACTAGTAGTAGCTACAGTGAAATATCATCCTCAAACCCTCCAATACTCTATTGGCATTGGACATAAAATTGTTGACAGTATTAGAGTATTCTGGCCCAATAGAGAAGCAAAAGTACTAAAATGAACAGGTTTATTGAGTTTAGTATGTGGGAAGGAGCACACAACCCATGGCGGCTGGGCTGTCTCCTTCGACCAGATACAAAGAGGCAGAGAGTTATATGATCTCTGATTGAAGTGGCTCATGGGGCGGATATTGATGACATGTGAGGAGCTGATTGGAATTCTCTCTGTGTGTAAACAGGAAAGGAAGTTGTAATGCGGGCTGAAGAAGAAGCAGGAAGTGGTAAACGTTCCCGCTTTGAGCTTCCGTCACATTAGACCACCACCATAACTGCACAGTAATTTATACGAGGGCAAGAACCTTTCAGATAGCCCAATATTTTGGTCCAAATATTTGTATCACTTTAAAATTCACACACTGAATTCCTCATCCTCAGTATTATGACACTATCATGAAGGGGGCTTGTGGGAGCTAATGAGTTCTAGAGAGTGGAGCCCTCATAGCGGGGATCAACAACATTCTAAGAAACACATGAGAAATGATATGTTTTCTTTTGCACTTGAGAACACAACCTGAAAAAGGTTGAATAAAAAGCCCTCAGCTATCATTTGCTAGCACCTTGAACCTGGACTTTTAAGACTCTAAAATTGAAAGAAGTAGATTTTATATAAGCACCCAACCAGTGGTATTTATGGTAATAGAATGAAATGACTAAGACCACTTGCATCTAACCCAGAGGTAATCCAGTTGCTGGAATTCAAAAGTCTATGTTTCTATGAGAGGTTTTTTTCCATTCTTATTATTGAACTATAGTCTTTATCTTCTTAGTAAAACTGAAAGGGATAAAATAACATTTCTCAAAGGTTGTAATCTAATTAAAAATATAGAAAAAAACAGACATACAAACAAAGAAGAGTCTGAAAATCTCAGAGAAGGATGGCAAAAGAAAGATCATTTTTCATTACTCATGTGACAAATGAGTAAATTGCAGTCAAGTTTTTGGAAAAAGCTCCCCAAAGCTATAGAAGTGATTTTTGGCATTCACCATTTTTATAAAAAGTGTCCTAAAATTATAAGCACTGGTTCATATATCTTTTTTCCTGCAATATTGTGAGCTGACTAGCCACAGAAACCACGGTTGTATTCATTAGTTACCCTAGAATCCCACTGCAGAGCTTGACTCATAGCTAGTGCTCAATAAATGTTTTTCCTGATGGAAGGTTGGATGAAGGGATGGATGGATGGATGGATAGATAATAGAAGCCATAAATGGTTTTTACTTATCAGTACTTTTTAAAAAAATTTTTTTGCTTAGATTAGTTTCGAATGATGAAGGTATTTCACATCAGCATATCCATCAGGCTGTCCTGTAACAGAGAATCAGGAGATCTCAGTTAACACAGAAGGGCATTCAGATTTCACTGAGAAAATGGAATAAAATTAATTGAAGGAAGAAAAGGAATAGCTTTCACAGATCTACATCCTTTGAATTTTCTCATTATTTTGGTACATACATTTCAAGATTTTCCTTCTAAAATTAAAAAATATACTCATCTGTCAAGAAAATTTTGAGATTAATTCAGAAGATATTTTACTTATTTTGTATGCATCAAGCCAATATTTTTCTACATTTTTCTTTACATGTAAATGCTCTTACAATGTAAAATGTTATTTAGCAAAATCAAAACACAATTTATCTGCATTTCAGTATGCAAAGTTAATAGCACAATTTAAAAAAGCTAGATCTTGATATCAATGTATATGTCCATCAACAGATGAAAAAATAAGGAAAATGTGTTATTCATACACAATAGAGTACTATGCTGCCATAAAGATAAACTTGAGTAATTCATAGGTAAATGAATGCAACTTGAGAACATAATGCAAAATGAAGTAAGTCAGATAGACAAGCTTAAATGTCACCTGGTTTCTCTTATATGAAAAACTCAATATATATACATATATATATATATATATATGTATATATATACAAATAAGGAACAAAATGGAAGATAAATTGCTTAAATTATTTTAAAATATCAATACTTATGCTAATTTGTTTTATTTGTACAACTAGTAGTTCTTAATTAAAAAGAAAGTTGTATTTTAATTTTTGTTTGTTTCTTCTTTATAAGAGGGAATCTTTTTTGTCAATATCTTGTTACTCCAATTAACTACTTTGAAAATAATGATTTATAATGTATTAAATATTATCTTATTTTGTAATGAAATTTTGTTTATTTTTTCATAAATAAAAAATGAAAAATATTTTTTAAAAAAGAATGCAGAGTCTAGGTCCAGGGATTTAACTTAGTAGTATAAGTGCATGCCTGGGAAGCACAAGATCATGAGTTTGATCACTGGTACCAAAAAAGAAAAAAAAAAATTCAAAGCCAAGAAAAAGAATATAATTTGAGTCACAGCAGTATTGATGATAACCAACACAAAGCATTTAATATATTTAGCTAGTATCTATACCTAAATGAAAATAAACAAATTGTAAAATAAAAACCTCATTATTCATAAAAAGCCCTAACCTCTGAAAGATGCAAATATAGGGGATCAAAAATGAGGAATTTTTTTTAATTTTTATTTTAAAGAGGATAAAACAGAATAAAACCAATAAAAGCAAGCCAGTGTAAATGATACAGGATTTCAAAACATTACAAAATCAACAATAGTTGCCATAATGCCTTTTGTTGTCTTCAAAATAGCTGCAGATAACTTTGGACATGGTAAAAATCAAACAGAACCGAATAGAATAGAAACAATAAAAGCAAAACAATGAACATAATAAAGGACTTCAAAACAAGCCAATACCAGGGCCGGGGATTTAGCTCAGCGACATGAGTGCCTGCCTGGAAAGTGCTAGATTGTGAGTTTGATTCCCAGTACAAAAAAAAAAAAAAGCCAATATTAAATTCAAAATGGTTACCATATCTTGCTACCTTTGAAATAGCTGCTCATGCCATCAGATTTAACATACTCAAACAAAACAAAAGAGAATAAAACCCAACCCAACAAAACAATCAAAATGATACAGGACTTAAAAACAATGCAATAGGGAATCAACAATGACTACAGCCCTCACAAGGAGATCCCCCCTAGATGCCACTCTGCATACCACTATCCTTTGAACCTATGACCAGACCATTGGCCCTTGACCTGCAAGGTCAGTGAAACACAAAGCATCACAGGCATCCAATTGCACTTCACCTCCATAGCTATCATCACAGCCTGTGTTTCTCCAGACCAAATGGT
Source organism: Hydrochoerus hydrochaeris (assembly GCA_004027455.1). Lineage (NCBI taxonomy): Eukaryota > Metazoa > Chordata > Mammalia > Rodentia > Hydrochaeridae > Hydrochoerus > Hydrochoerus hydrochaeris. Next base: position 62,672 of record PVLA01006893.1, on the reverse strand, counting down.
CACTTATGGAGAGTGAGGGGTGGGGATTGGTACTTCTTTTTTGCCAGCCTGTGTGCTAGAAGTGGCTGGGATCTGGCGGTTCCCAGATCACTGGTGGCCCATGCATGGCACTGGTTCCCAGACTGGGCTTGCTTCCTGGTACGGTCTTGTTCTCTCCCCCCTGCAATCTGAGAATGGTGCTGACTCACAGGGAAAGACCTGGGTCAGGAGGTCCCCAGTGGCTGGCGCATGGCTGATAATCAGCAACATAAAGATAGCATTAAGAATAGCCACCATTTCACTAAGCAGTCATTAAGAGCTGGAAGCAAACTAAAAGTCTGAGTGCATTATCTCATTTTGAACCTTTCAATGGTTCTAAGAAGGGACAAACATCCTCATTTAGTAGATAATAAAAGGAAATTCAAATAGTTGTGCTGATTAAACCCATTTTAGTTTCTTCCACACTCACGTTTGTAAAACCTTCCTATGTTGCCACCGTTTTTAAAACTAAGCAAAATTGATTGTGTATGAATGCTTTCTAAAATAAAAATATAGTGCATTTATGCAACAAAACTATACAATTATTTCACAGAAAAGTAATAAAAAACACTACCTATCAAGTATTAGTAAGACAACAGTCTTTTACAGGAATACTTTTTGTTCCCAGAATAAACTACTTCAGAAATAAAGCAACTAGCTAGGACTATAAGAGCTAGGAGACTGGAAGGCGGGAAAGCGTAGTTGTCATAAATGAATTAAGATATATTATATACATGTACCAGCTCCTAACAAGGAGAATAATAACTAAATGATGCAAAGATACTAAAAAAATTAAAATTAAAAGATACTTTTTGAATATTATTTGATAATAATCATAAATAATACTGTACCTTTTGAATTCAGACACAAATACCTAAAAACAGCATCTGTTGTAATATTTTAATGAGCATGTTTTATCATTTGAAATTTTTCTCTACTTTTCCTTTATCGAGTACAATAAAACTAATTTTCAGTGTTCAAATATCTGATGTTGGGCAAAAATATGTTTATATATTTTACAATCTGTTTACAAATTGAATTTACATAAAGTAGAAGAACTTTATTCTGAGACTTATATTATTTTTCTTTGTAGTCTGAAAAGTAAATTAATTTAAAATCATGGTTCCTCTTATTTTTATTACCAAGAATAAAATGTGTGCACAAAAAGGAACCACTTAATTAAATTTTATAAAATTGCTAACCTGTATTTAGCAAATTTATCTAACTGTATTAACAATATCCTCTTTTCTATGCACTGAAGTAAAGAAGAGAGATACAAAAATAGAGTCATATACTCTTCATTAACAAAAAGTGGTATGACAATCTAGTAAAAAATTAGAATTCAATTTCTAAAGACTATGCAAAGAGATAGATAGTAGATGTCATGGTCGCAGTAAAGAGTAGGACCATGCTTACCCATAAGTGACCCAACACAGAAAATTTTAGGAGTACTTTTGATTCACACTTCATTTACATTTATGAAATTTATCTAGTACAGAAGATTATTCAATAGAAAAGGAGGAGCAGAGGAAAAGGCCCAGGAATACAGACATTAATGAGTAAATAAAAACCTTGGAATTTTCCCTTTTTTTGAAATACTGGGGGATCACAAGAAGGAAATGACTTGAATTCTCTAGAATAAGCACTAAAATTAGAGAAAATGGTGCATGCTGGTTCCTTGCCCTTCTAAATATCAGAGGATACAATTTTAAAAAGAAAGACAAAAAAAAATTTTATTGTCTTATTCCTGACTAGTCACTGGCATGTTTAAGTACCAGTAGCTATGGATAGCATCTAGGCTTTGCCCAGTATCTTTTATTTTTCTTCAGATTTTGGAGAAATCCATAAAAGATGTAGAATCTTGCTATTTCCAGGTATGTGTATGGGAGGCATAAGGGGAATTAGAAGGAGCATGTATCTTTTCCAACCAAACTATTTTGTATTTAACCATTCAATACCTCAAGAGATATAATTCAAGATGTATTGGAACGCTTTGCTAGTCTTGATCCGGAAAGAGCTCTTTTAAGAGCTCTTTGGTCCTATTTCTAGAAACTAGGACTTTAGGTGGAATGAAATGTCAGTTTTAATATATACAACTAGTACTTCCAAGTGTTCTATAAAGCTGTGAAGACTGGAAAATATGTTATTCTGTGAAAAGTGAACAAATTCATATGTGTACAGAGATAGATGAATTGTAAATAAGAGGAACACATTTTAGGAGGATACTTAATGATTAGATTACCTGGGCTGCTAGAGAAGTTATGTTGATGATAGATAACCTTGGCCATTGACCTATCTCACAACTTGTAGTCTACACAGTGCTCTCCTATGTAGTCTTATATCGAACCTTCCTCAATAGCTCACAGTGGCTGCATGTCCAAGATCAGAAACAAGGCAAAATCAAGACTCAAAAGTGATTCTGGTTCTTTCAATTCTAATACTTGTTACTAATTCTAAATCCCTAGATAAATCAAAAAATGAGATACTAAATTTTTCACTGAAAAATTCTGAGCATCCAGGATGGCTCACAGAAGACTAGGTTGGTTAAGAGACAACACAAATTAGAAGACGGGGGCACCATTGCCAGCCAATGGTGCTAAGCATATCAGTTGTGTATACAAGCTTGAGATGAACCCTGGACAATTCATAAGATTCTAGCAGAATCATCTTGGAGCCTGTTGATGGAGGATGTCATCAAGGGATGCAATGACAATATTGAAAAATATTCAATATGAGTAATTTAGATATGAACTGTAGTTTTGCATAATGAAGAATGTCTTTGGTGTTTATTTTTCCCTTTTAACGTACTATCTTTTTGCTATGCTATGAATCAGGGGCTTGCAGGAACAGCACTGATCTAAACAGCTGCTATGTTCCAACAGAGATATTTCATCCACTGTCCCTGTGGGATCTGTGCCAAGAGAATGGGGGTACCCTTCAAACTAAACACTGTCACTATGTGCATCACACATTTCTGATCTGAGCTACATGTAGCTGCAAAACAATAAATACAGAATTATCTGTTAGCTGCAAATTATTTTTTCATCCTATTAAGGTCATGAATATGACAAGCTTTTATTTAAATATTTAAATTAAAATATTTATTTAAATATTTAAGTATTGAAATATTCCTTTCATTTCCCCTTGACTGAGCTTGAAAGAAATCCTTCAAATACTAAGTATCTTTCCTTGAGAAGGGTTCACACCTGTGGCCTTTGAGTAGCTTTAAGTAAATTTTATATTATTATTACAAAAACTACCCCTTTTTTTTCTTTCTGGCTTTCAGAATTATCTTATTGGAGAATCTAGTTACATTGTTGGCTAAATTATGTAGGTGTGAAAAATGTATTAGTATTTGAATATGTGTCCAAGAAAATTTCTTTACTGTTGTACTTCTGTCAAGGTGGTTTCAGAATCTGGTTGACCAATAAATAAACGCTCAGTGAATATCTTACAAGTTAAAAATGAAATGAATATCTTACAAGTTAAAGTATTTCTTGTGTCATATTTTTCCACTCTTTTTGAATATCCACTGCATTAATTAATAGCAGTAATAGTAATTAATAGTAACATTATGTCACCTTAATATTATCCCAGTTCCTTAGAAGTCAAAAAAATCTATTGAGTTGAACACCCAGTGAAACAATATTATATATTTTAAAAAGAAATAGAAGTGAGTTAAATGATTATATTTGTCCACAGAATTTAATTTATAAAATTTAATTCTCATATCAATCTTGTGAGATTATTATAATTATTTTCTCTTATAGTAAGGATTTAGAAAGAATTCAATGTAAAGCTTTTCTCCAAACAACTAATAAATGACCAAAGTAGAATTGAATTCACATGAAGTTAACCTCAAGATTTCTACTAGGATCATTAATTCATGCTGAATTTCAAAATTCAGGCATGATCGTAACCCATAAAACATGACTTAGTAACTTTGAATTATGTTGCAGAGATATAAGAAAATTTAAAAAATTGAAAACACCAGAATAATTTAAAAATTTCCCTTGTGTGAAACTGAGTTGGTGCTGTTATTTCAAATTCTACTTTATAAAAATTTGAAAGTGTTATATCATTTCTTAGGGCAATAAAAGTAGCCAAAATATAATCACAATAAATGTACAAACATATGATTCTTTTAGTCAGAATCAGTAATTGGTGCCCCCACCTACTACACACTCTAGACAAGCTTAAGCCTGTTTGGCAGAAGTCATAGGGAGACATTCAGCTCCAGATTGAAAACATATTTTTAATATAGTTTTGATTAGGTAGAGTGAACTTTTTCAGTTAAGTTCTAAGTTCCTCACATTTTGAAACTATGGCTTTAACACATATATTTTGTGGAAGTTACAAATAAAATTGTAAACTCTAGGAACTTTTTGGATTAAATAATCTCTACGATTTTTTTCTAACTATAGATTTTATTATTCAAAAAGACTTAGTGAAGCTTAAGGCATATAAAGAATATCTACCTGGTGAACTACAATTCCCACACGCCTCCCCTCCAGGTATTCTCACGTAGGAGATTAGTTATAAAAGAACCCACTCAAGGTTTAGATTTGTGTGGGTTAATCTTTTTATACATAGTTTCACTGGTTTCTGGAAACAGTCAAATAAAATGAGCAGGTATTAATTTCACATTGAAATGAGAAAACAAGGGTTCAGAGATGTAGTTGAACACAAGTCTCCACAAATAAAAGAACAAAAAGTTGTAGGCTTTAAAATTTTCTGTTTTCATATCATTCTTCTAAAATATTTTTACTTAATACATTAGTATACAATATTAAATTGCACAAATTTGAATATAAAATATTACATTTTGATAACTCATGTAACTCTTATTCTCATAAAAAGAAGCTTGATAGATTATCAATCTATTAAGCTATTAATCTATTACTAATTTATCTATTCATTTATTCACTAGTTTGTTGACTCCAGTTCCATGAGAATGTAAGATTGTTTAGGGGACAGATTTTGCCTCTTTTGTTAGCTAGCTGATCACTATTGAAAGAATATCCACCATTTAAGCATTCATATATTTGTTGTTTGAATGAATAAGTGCTTGAAAATAATCATACAGTTCTTTAGATAATAAACCTTAGATAATACAAAATAGGCCATTTGACAAGTTTTGTAGATAGGCTCATGCTAAATATTAACCATAAAACATGAGTTTATAAAATTCCAAATAGTGCATCATAAATACAAAGATTAAATTTGCATATATAAATCAGAAAAGCAGATGATTATATAACACCAGAAAAAAGACCAGATTATATAGAATTATGGAGTTTTGCATAGCAAAAATTGAGTTTTATCTCCAGATTCTTGGTTTGTTACAATTTCTATTGGTAATTATTTATTTTTTTGTGTATCCCAGAGTAATTTCTTGTTATTTTCATTAACTAAAGAAAACAGTCAAACCTGAGTGACAAGAAGGACATTAAAAAGGATTTTGACTGATTATATAGACATGGAAGAAGACAATATGCAAATAGACCCAGGATATGAGTTTTGGACTGATGGTTAGGTGACAGGTCAGATAAGACAAACTCAGGAAAGTGCTCCCAAATAATGTATTGAAAATAGATCCTGGCATTAATACCATGGTAAAGGTTAAATCCTTTTCACATAGCATCAAGCTGTCTTTGAGTGGATGATTCCAAGAAATTTTTATTCATTTTATTTATTTTTTATTTGAAAGGAGTTCTCTGGTTTTACAAATAACATGGTCACTTTAGAAATACTGATGATGAAATAAAAATCTTACATATTTAGTACTATCCTTTTTGATGGAATAAAGAGCCTTTTCTGTTCAAGAAAATGAATGAAACTTTCAGTTCATTTACAATGGTTCTTATCCTCCTTTTACTGTCTCTGCCTCTTTATGCATTAATTTTACTTTGTCTAGTTAACTCTGTAAGAAAATCTTTTGAGAAGACAACAAAAATTTAAGATGACAAAAAGATAAAACAAATCTTACAAGTCTGATAGAAGGATAACAGCAAAAGTTATTACAATATCAATTATAAGAGGAACTTAGTTTTTTAAAAGTTAAAACGAAAAGATACACATATTATTTGAAAACAACTGGCTCTTATTTCAATACAATATTCATTCTATTTGAATCAAGAGTCAAAGATGTTCTGGCATAGCTTAACAAAAACACTGCATTCTCTGTTTCTCATACCATAAAACAGTTCAATTCAGGAAGAGACGGGCACACCTAGATATTAGACCAACGGTCCAAGAAAACAGTCGATGAGTGTTGTGGATAGTAAGACAGTGCCAAAGAGGGACTGGAAAAGGCAAAAAGCACAGGCAATGAAAGGAGAAAGAGCCACAGAAGTTCTGCAGTGTCATAGTGAGGAGAATAGTTTGGTTGCATATGTCACTATCTTGACATTTTCAACCTGGTTGATTTGACTGTGGTGAATGAGAAAAACTCCCTCTCTCTCTGGTATTCTGTGAATCTCAAGTTGAATTTGGGTAGCTGTTCTTACCGTAGAGACCAATTTTCCTTGGTTTATTCACATTTTTGCCCTCTCTTGTCTTTCAGTTGTTATTAGCCTTCTTCATACTGCAGAACGGAACATTATTTCTACTCGGTATTTTTCGTCATAAATGAACCAAATAACACTAGGAGATCCTTGGTGTCTAGGAGATCCTTGGTGTCATAAATGAACCAAATAACACTAGGAGATCCTTAGTGTCTGGAGATACCTCTGACACACAACTGGTTAATCATTCCTATTTAGGATAAGTCATTTTAAATATCTTGTTACAAGGCAGTCAAAGTTACAAAGAATCAGAGAAATGCAGAGAGGAATTTGTTTATGAAGCACAGAAAGTCTTAACCTTTAGAGCAGCTACAGAAAATATTTTACATTATGCATAAGGATCAAGATTTTTTCAAGTGCTTTATATATTTTACCTCAAAAGCTATTATTTTAGCCACTGTACAGATGAGGAAAAACTATAGTGCTCTCTCATTCTAGAAACCATGAGACCAGCAACAGACAAGGTCTTGTTTCCCAGAAAGAAATAACACAAAATTGCTTGCATTAATAGCACTAGTCCTGGATGTAGAGTTTTTATGCAAGAGGAAATAAAACTTTCAGCAGTAGAAATGAACATTTGAAAGTCAAAATAAGTCCATCTTATTTCTTATATAAGTTATGGAGTCATATTTAGAAAAGTAATTTTAGCTTAGCTTATATTTTTTCTATTTTGACATTTAATCTGAGAGCACTATCATGTCTTATATATTTTATACTGAAAAATTCTCCACTTCTCCCCAGAACTTTGGTACTGAACTATTAACTAGATGGTGTTCAAATAGGACTCTAAATGGCAACTTTTTACTGTCACCCTGGGAGTCCAGAGATACAAGATGTTGTTTCATATGGACTTGAAACATTTCTACTTTTCTATTTTATGTGTTTCTATTAAAAGCACACATTTTAGGTTTTGTTTCATGAAAAGCTTTGCAATCTGTGGGCAATGGAGATACAATAAAACGATAATGCCAGTAGACTGGAACATTGTCTCTTGCTAACGTTCAGCTTTCCTGCTGGAAAGTGATAAAGTAGAAGCACTGGTTTTCTAAGCAGGAGACATTTATTCAGTGACAATGTCTTATTACAATTAATTTACTTTTAGTATACAAATTACAAATGCAGGAGTAATTGGAGCCCCTGTGGATTAGTAATCATTGTTCTTCTGGCTCCTTTCTTCTAGATCAGTACAAATCACAGTTGGCAGTTGCTTGCTGCAGTGCTTAATATTTTCTCTTGGTCTAAAGTTTATGTCTCTCTCTTTTTTTTTCATTATTTTTGCAACAGTTTCCCTGTTTCCCTCCTTACACCCTATCTTTCTCAGTTTCTTAGTTTCTTCTTCCACTTTGCTGTCCTTCTACTGAATTTTTATTTATTTATCTAAATAGGCTAAGAAATGATTTTCAAACCTGACTGTATATAAGAAGGAGCAGAATATTTTGCTGAAGACAATTATCTCTGAGTCCCACCCCACTGGATTCTGATTCAGCAAAGCATTATTTGACCATGAAAATAATCAGTTGAAAATCTGTATTTTTAAAAGATTTCCCGTATGATGAACATTTGCAGTCAGACTTGGAGACCTTTATTTTATGTCTTTTTAACTACTCAGCCAGGCTTCAACTGCTTATTTCAAAGCAAGAGAATCCCTAAAATGCAAATATGATGTATTATCCACTTCCAAACAGAAGCTCACACAGAGGGGCCCACAGTCTGTTTTCTGAGCCCTGCTGGGAGCATGTGGGCTCATATACAGACTTCATGTTGTATTTTTTTTTTACTTCCTTACTGTTTTGAAGAATACAACATGAATTACCAGCAGTCCTCTTGCTGAGCAATTATGGGAATGTGGAATATGATTGTATAACCTCTACTTCAACCCAAAGAGCCAGAACTCTTTCTATATGAAGAAGCAGCCAGAAATTTTTTTTTCTGAGATTCATGCCTCTTCTGCCTAAACCTTACATATAAGTTTTATTTCCTCTTCTGCCTAAGCCTTACAGACCGGATGCCTGGAAACTGTATCTCCTATGGGTTTTCCAAAATAGGCAACAGTCATTTAGTAAGCATAGAGAGGCTGCATTTACTTTCAATAGGCTGGATTCTACAGGGAGCCTGTGTAGAGTTCAAACACAAGACTACCTGATCACTACACATATTGTGTGTAATACCATCTATAAAACTAAAGTATTTCATGACCAAGAACTTTTTCACCCTGATATTAACTTGTACAATTGTACAATTACATAAGAAAAGTATAGCATTATGATTTCTCATGAAAATCTATAATTTTGCAAAATGTAAGGATAACTATCTTATCTGGACAGCTTTTGGTATAAAAAAACAGAAATACTGTATATGATTTTCTAAAGAAAAGGAAATGCAAATACATATTCCTACTACTCAGAAGTTATCCATGTATTTGCATTTTGTAGTAACAAGTTGGTTGTTATAATTAAAATCCATTAGCTTAGTCAAGTTTGTTATTCTATGTACAGATAAGATTACAAGTTACTTCACAATCACTAGTTAACTATGAGATTTATAACAATAAATATACATTGAGAGTTCCAGTGTCTTAAATGAATTTATATCTCTGCTTTCTTGAAAGTAAAAATGCTTTTCATAATAAAAACAACCATTTTCATTGATTTAAAAATAATTAACAAAAATAAAGCCATAAAATTTCAACACCCAAAGATACATCTTCCACAATCATATTTTATAAAAATATACTGAAATATCTATTATGTTATAATTATTTGTGAACAATGGTACAGGGTTGTTTCTCTGTTTGCTAAATTATCTATTAAAAGTAAAAAAAAGAAAATGTTATAAAACTGATAATTAGGTTCCCATCTCTTATATATTTTTCTATTTATCTGTGTATTCACACACAGGATCAGTCTATATGATAAGCTTTTTTTCTTATAACAGTAACATGGAAGACAATATAGAAACTATATTAGTAGATATTAATATGCATAATTATTCATAATAAATATAGAAAGTTTCTCCCTTTGATTAAGTTACAATTTAACATATCTCCTATTATTGAACATTTAAAACATTTTTCATTTGTTTTGGTTATAAACAATGTACCAATAACTTTATTATGCACATATTTGCACAACTTCATTTATATCTTTAAAATTCACATATTTCCTCAATAGATATTTGTAATATAAAAACTATTGGTCCAAATTTTCATTTCAAAAGTATGCATGTCTTGCAGAATTCTGAGCTGAAGTGCATCATTCATTCCCCACAAGGCTTGTAAGGGATAGCAAATGCCCTACTTTCTTTCGATTGACTTTTGTTCCCCTGGCTCACACATGCATTAATCCTGCTTCACCTTAGCATTTGCTCTTCTTTATTTGGCACCACTTCTTACCATACTGGACCCTCATTTCCATTTCCCAAACCCCCACAAATACAGGCTCATTGCATGCAACACAATCCACCACAGACAGAATATCTGTACTGCAGATGCATGGAATACCTAGAGCAGCAAATATTCTAAGACTGAAAATTATCTAGGTCCTGTTCACACTGGTGGAAATTTCCTGCTCTCCATTTTAGGACATAGTTACCTTGTCTGCAGTGATCATCTCTCCTGGCTAAGAATCATAATAATTGGTGAGAATTTATTAAAATATTGTCATTGAGACCTCATTCATGTTGAGTGTACTAGAAATTTGAGAAGTAAAAACAAGAAATGAACATTTTTTTAAAAAATCTCTTATTAATTCTGCCATCCCAGTACATTATAAATTACTATTTCAAACTCATTATCCAATATTCCTCTCTTAGGTTCCTCAATTTCCTAATATTTAGCCTATCAACCCGAACCCATAAACTATTTTCTGTTTTTGTAGGACAAGTTATTTTTTTCTATCATTCTTCTTCTTTTTAAAATTTACACAATACCTTAAAACTCATTTTCATACTTAATAAGGTGTTTCCCTAAATAAAAAAATAAAGTTCTCTTTTATGTGAAAGTCTATTATTCTTCTAAGGCAGCTGAGTAAACTTTAGCTGCTCACAGACAATAAAAACAATTTCTTTTTCCACTTATCATTTTAACATATTTAGTAATAAATAAATGTTTCTGTCCTCAGGTAAGCTCCACAATGGTTGTAGCATTGTCTCAGTTACTTTGTGCAGGTCGCTGAGACAAAATACCTGAAACCCAAAATTAAGGAACAAAAGGCTTATTTCTTACAGTTTTGGAGGTTTCAGTCCATACTTAGCTGGCTCCAAGTGACAGGGTGGCATGGTGGGTGCCATTCATGGCCGCTGCAAACAGCAAAGTGTGAACTAGCAAGAGAGAGAGAGACCTTCTTCCCGCCAATACATTGTATCTTGGCTCCACCCCTAGATGGGTGGAGCACTCACACCAATAATCTGAGTACTGGACAATGAACCAATCACAAAAGCTAGATTTGGTGGAATCCATAATTGCATGAGGCTTGGGGGTCGCAGATATAAACCGCGACAAGCATCAAAGGAGGAAAAGACCATAAAAATTGAAAAAGCTCAAATAATCATTAGGATTCTACAAGTGATTATGGTCTCTTAGATGTTATCACTAAATCAATGCATGCCTTCATCATAGCATGCATTATGCCAGCTGTCTGCACTATAACCATTAGCCCCTCTACCTGTATCTCTGGCATATGATACCTCCAAGCTAGTACATGTCTCTCAAGTTCACTCATTTACAAGTATTTTCATCTTTGAAGGACAAGTTAAAATTGCAAATTATAGCACTCTTGAAGTCAAACTTCATAGTTAACATGTGTCTGTTACGATTACATCTGCCTAGGGGTCATAGGGTAGTCTTCAATCCACTCTATACTTAATTATAACACCAATCTATAGTGCAAGAATAAAACCCCTGGAACCAAGTTTAACCAGGCACTTTACAAATTAAAGAACTTTCATAGTGCAGCTATGACAACTAGTCGTGACAGCTAGAACAATTTAGACACAGCAGCAGTCCCTGAAAGATAGGTCCAAGAAATTGTTTGCATTATTTTCATGGTGATATCTACCTTCCTTACCTGCTATACAGTTACTCACAATGGGAAATAAAGAGGCAATTCAAAACTAAAATACCAATAACATTCTTCATAGAACTAGTAAAGCAATCCTTTATTGCATTTGAAAATCAGAAAAGACTCAGAACCAAAGCAAGCCAAAACAAAAAGAACAACATTAGAGATAGCACTATACCAGACTTCAATCTACACTATAAAGCTACAGTTTTAAAAAATGGTACTGGCACAAAACCAGAAATGTATACCAGTGAAAGAGAATAAAAGACAGAAACAGAACCAAATATCTACAGCCATCCAATTTTAGCCAAGGGGGCCAAAACTGCACGTTGCATTTGCTAAACATATTGTTAGTATGTTTAACAAGTTAGACATACTGTTAGTATGTTTAACAAGTGGTGTAAGAAAACTGGAGAGTCACAGGCAGAAACTAGACCCCTTTTCTTACCCTGTGTTAAAATGAAATCAAAATGAGCAAATTACTGGAACATAGTTCCAAAGAAATAAGGTCTGTATACAATAGTGACTCACCCATGCACATGTTTATACCAGTACAATTCACCATCGCTAAGTTGTAGAAATGGATAAAGTGAATATGCATGTATGGAATGAATCATGAACTCATGAATTAAATCATGTCATTTATAAGAAAATAAATGAAACTAGAAAGAATCAGCAAGTTAAAAATTGCATGTTTGCTATTATATGAGAATCCTAAAAAACAGAGAACTAACTTAATCAATAAATTTATTAATTTATTAATTTAAAATACAAACAAGAAACCAGAAAGCCAGGAGGTAGATTTGTGGATACAGGAAAGGGACAAGTGGAAGAGTGGGGGAAAAACGAGGGACTAAGTTGATTAAGATGCATTAAATCCTTATACCAATTTCCCCAAAATAAACCCTTATATTGTACACTAATAACATGAACTTGTAATTTTTAAAAAATATTATTAAAAACAATTTCTTTCACTTGTGTGTGTGTGTGTCAGAGAGAGAAAGAAACATTTTTGATGGAATCATAATCATGCAGAATTTACATTACTATCAAAACTCTACATGTTTGAGCGTTGGCCCATTTTTTTCTTTCACTTTTGTACCTGGTATCTTCATATGTGCCTTCTTGGGACTGTCTAGACTTTAATACTAAAAAGTCACAGGATTTTGAGACTCAAGAAGCATGATGGACGTCTGCATACCACACCTCCTATGAAAGTCAAAGTCTCTGTGTTATCCACAAATTGTGTTTTCATGTAAGATCTCTACAGTTGTCTGTTTCTTCCAGTCACTTTAAATATTATCTTCTGTTTATTTTACAGAACTCCATTCCATATTTCATAATTGCATTTCAAAGCAACAATGTAATTTATGTCGTGTTATAAATGTGAATGGCTTCATTTCAGTGTGGCTGTTCTGCTTTCTTCCGTAGTCAATTAAAGCTTTGAGAAGGAAAAGATAAGACACTAAGTGGTGTGATTAGGTAAAAATCTAGGATCTGAGCTAATAGAATAACAGAAGATATAAATTCCAATCTAAAATATCTAAATAAGAAGACTTTTCTGGTAAATATTTGATTATTTGAGTTTATTACATATTTCTATCTTGCATGTTCATGTACAAATGGACTTTGACATGCAACTGAAAAATTAACTATCAATTTTACTTTTTCTACAAGTTCTCCCTTATATGTGAAAGCCAAAATATTAATCTCATAGAAAAGTAAAAGTAAAATAGATGGTACCAGATCCTGGGAAGATGGGGAAAGAGTGTCCAGATAAGATGGTTAGTGGATATAGAGTTGAAGTTGGATGGAATAATATTTTATGTTATAACAAATATAATAAAATTTTTATAATTTTATAATTTATATAATGAATATAATAAATTTTTATGTTATAATAAAAATAAATATTTAGAATAATATTTTATGTTTTGTAACAGGATAAGTAAGGTGGACACAACTAGTTTTATATTTCAAACTACCTAATAGAGAGAATTTTTGTTTCCAATTCAAAGAAATGGTAAATACCCTGATCTGATCATTGCACATTATATACATGTATTGAAATGACACATTTTACTCCATAGATATTTTGCAACTATTATGTGTCAAATAGAAGTAAAAAAAAATCCAAGCCTCAAAACATAAATAGTGGTATTTCTTGACATAGAGGAATAAACTATACTTGTTATAAATTGTTTCAGTCAAGTAAAAGGTTTGTTTCTTTTAATTGATTATAATGTCCAGCATTTCCATTCTTTTATATATTAAAAGATATTGTCACAAGAAAGATAATTCTTGTAAAAATAAAGCTTCTCATTTAATGCTTTCAAATTTGGGCCTTCGTATTTCAGAAAATAATAAAAATCAAAAATAAAGAAGGTACAGTTATTTTTATCCAAAAGATAATATCAAGCATTCAATAACTCTTTCTCAGAAATAATTCTCATTATCATTTTTTCTTTTAAATTTCCACCCTAAATATGTCAACAGATTTCAAGAAGGTGATGATGGCCTTTCAAAAAAAAGAAAGATTAATCTTCTAGTGAAGGGAAACATATAGAGCTCTTTTAGGGAATTTTTTTTCTTACTAGGTTTGAAAGTAGCCAACATATTTGTTTTATGATTCAGTGAACTAGACATTCTCATAATTCTAAGTACATATGAGTCAAGAAGATTGTCCAGTAAAAAATCTTTTTATTTCCTTTTAATATAAACTTAATCAATTATCAGAAAATACTTTCCCCTGTTTCTCAGTTGTCTCTCTGTGATCTTATTATTTTCCTTAATTTCTCTTATCATAATTTTTTAGCTGTTTCAGTCATACTTCTGAAACCATCGCGGCCTCCTCCTATTCCAGAAGACACAGGCACCGATGAATACCATTAACCTCCATGAGCAATGCTAGTCACCACCATTGCTCTTTGAGATTTGCTCTAATATGCACACTACTTGGTGGATGTGACGGGGAAGGAAACCTATCAAATTCTCATTTGGTCTGTAAAGAACGCTCAGTAGATACTATAGTGAAGAGACACAATCTAGAAATTTTTGCACATTTATTTAATTGTCTCAGAATAAACAACACTAATTATGTGGCAGAATTGGAATGTCCTATACTTGGAACTATTCTCTTAGAGACAACCTCATGAAGCCTTGTCTACATTCATCAGAGGATTAATGTTGATTGTTAAACTGATTAGGTTTTGGAGACCGCCTGGAAGATTGGTGAAGCACACATGCTGATGTTCCTAGGTAGGACATCAAAGTGTAAAGTTGAGAAGTGCATCTGTTTCCTGGCCCTTTCTCCTCAGGGTTCTTCCAGCCAATTTGAAGTGAGTAGCTGCCCTTCTGCCATGTTTCTAACTTGGTGCCTGCTGACCTTGGACTGAAGCCTTTGAAATTGTGAGCCAAATATACTGTTTTCTTTTTAAAATTATGTCTGTCAGCAATTTCTCTCAGCAATAGGAAAGGGGATCAATACAGAAAGTTTGTACCAAGAAGTCATTACTATGACTATAATTGACTGTGTGATTTGCTAGAACTGGTTTATAAAAGAAGTTTAGAAAGGTTTGGAGATGCAGGCAAGAGAAGACCTAGAATGATGTAAGCAGAGTTGGATGATATTTAGAGCTGTAAAGACCAGAAGGCTCATAAGAATGTCTGCCAAAGACAGCCACCACTCACAAGTGGAGACAGCCCAAGAAAAAGGCTGTGTGGGCTGCAACCAGTAAGGCCACAGTTGTGGGGCTGTCTCAGATTTTGGAACTTACATTTTGCCACTGGGTGCCCTGGATGCCAGACATACAGTTGCATGACTTAATGTTTGCACTGCTGAGTTTTTGTCTTTCTTTGATTCTATTCTCTTCTATTTTTTCTATTTCTCCCTTTTGGAATGGAAATGTTTACCCTGTGCTGTTGGGATTACATAACATTTGTTTGTTTGTTTGCTTGTTTGTTTGTTTTTAAAGCAGTTTATAACTAAAACTTCTTGAAACTTAAAGGACATGGACTTTTGAACAACACTGGAGTTCTTGAGATCTTGGGGAAGGAATTACTGCATTTTTGGTTTTTCACGGGAAAGTTGTATTGTTAGGCATCATTTTGAACTTGTTATTGTTTTTATGTGGTGTTTAAGGTTTATTTGGTTGAAGGAAATATGTGTGGGTGTCAAGTTGACAAGCAGGAGATTGTATGGTTAATCTAGATTGTCTGCTTGATTTGACTTGAGGAACTTTCTAGAATGGTGATGGCAAACAGAGTTTTCAGTGATACACTCTGCTGTGACATGCATGCTGTAGGTTTGCATCGCTGACCTACAAGATTAGTAAACTATGCTTCTAAGTGTGCCTGGGTGGATCACTGGGGCATTAGCTCAGTTCTATATGGTTCCTAACCCAGTTTTCCTAGGGCTCTTTCCTTCTTCTGTGATTTCTGACCTTCCTGAGGTGGGAACTTTGTGCCACCCTACCCTTCCTCCATGACGTTTCTGCTTTGAGCCAGTTGATCACAGAATCTGAGATAATGAGAGAAAAAAAAAGACTACATCCTCTTTTAAGTTACATAAATCAGATGTTTTATTCCAGCAACAGGAAAATTGACCAATACGACCCGATAGAAATGAGACATTTATCATATGATAGCTGACTTGATGCTGCCCAGAGCCGGAGCTAAAGGATTGTCCCGTCATCTCCTGATGGTGGTATTCTCCTGGGAAAAGTCTAGTAAAGTTCTAAAAAGGCACTGGGAAGAGATCAGAAGAGAATCTCACTGCATACCTACTCAGATAATGAAAGACATACTGAGTAAGCAAACGGTTCTGCTGGATGCCTGTAGGAGTATAATCTTATCCCGTAGAAGTGGAACACACACAAGATAGTAGAATCTGTGTTCTGAATCCACCCAAGTTAGGCAATTTATACAGTACTTTTGTAAATCTAAAACTATATTCCAAGTAATAGTATTCAAAGTAATTAAAATTCCATTCAGGAAAATTCAGGTTAAAAATCATAAAATAAAACTGAGTCTTTTGTTTGAATATTTTTGAAAATTCTATTTTTAATGATAATTTTTATTTGAGAAGACATTTATATGAAATCATTTTGAAAATATTTGCAACAAATTTTTGTCCTCCACCAGCGTGTTCTCTCTCACTTCTGCACATTTTTTTCCACCTTTCCTGCTTGTACTCTTCCAACAAACTCTTGCTCCTCAACCATTAGCAGAGAACTTAGCAGGCAAACAAGTACTGGATACAGCCACATGAACTCAGAGAAATCCACAGAGTTTGGAAAAATGCACGTTTCTGATCAAAGAACAGTTCAAATCCTTGAAGCTTTCACAATGTTATCTTCCCAATACAAATAATATTTACATGTACTCCTGTATTTTTACCAAAAATAGGAAATACATTTCATCAGTTGTTGGAGAGTAGTGTTTATATTATTTTGCTAGCAATTTTAATGTACCCTTAACTGATAAATTTGTATATGTTTATAAGTATAAAATCAAGTTTGAATGAGCCCCAAATGATTTTAAGAAATTCATTTTCTCAAGCTGTGGCTTTTGTGCTAGAGTGGATAGAAACATAAATAGACAACAGATAAAATATTACCAATAAGAATCCATGGAAAGTTTCTTCTAGTCATAACAGTTTTCCATGGCTTTTAAAGGACATGCTTTCTGTATTTAGACTACGGAACTAACCCAAGGAATAAGGATGAGCACTTAACTATGCTCCTATCAGTTCCTTTGATGTTGCTCCTTCTTTCTTAGCTCCAAAAACTACCTCAGTTGAAAGTAACAACATATTTATTACTATAGCAGCAGTTATTAAAAGATAAAAAACAAGCAAATAGCCATCAGATATATAGACAAAGAGATGCAGAAATTTGGAGATACAAATATATAAGCACACACTATAAATATACATAAGGATAGAGAGAAAGATTCATGTTCCAGGACAAATTCCCTTTTCAGGTACCATGAATCTGATGTATTTTTATAGCCCATGTAAATATTCATAAATAAATGATAATGAAAACCGAAATCTCGGAACAGGAAGTTTAAGCAAAGCCTTGCCTAGTCCTTTTAGGTCCCTTACCTCTCCCTCATCTGGGAGCTATGGGAGGGACTTGGGGAACTGCTTGGTGAAGATTTTCTTTGTTCTACTTTAAAATCCTTTTTCTTTCAACATCGGCCCTCATATTTCCTAATTAGAGAACATATTTTTTGCCTTGGTCCTACTTTAATATAAATTAGCTAGTTTCTCTGGCTCCCAACATAGGTTGGGAAGGATACATTTCCTGTTTCTTCTCTGTGAAGAATTCTTAATCAATGTAGAAAACAAGGAACAGATATAGAGGCTTCTACGTTAACAATACCAACGAAACTTGACCCTGCAACTGTGAAGAGTCCAGAGAAGGAAATCGATAGTTTTGCCTTGAATATCTAAGTAGATGTGATGGAATTTTAGAATATATGCCTTTAGCTTTTTATAAAAATGGCTTCAGGCATTGCAAAGTATGTATGTGTGTGTGTGTGTATATATATATATACACTAAAAGAATCATAATTAGGTATTACTAGTATATGTAAAATAAAGAAAACTGAGTGTGTTTTGCTTTACCTCCCTCCTGTACAGGCCTCCTATATTCAAACAGGAGAAAGTTACAATGATGTATCAACTGGTATTGCAAAAAAGTAGTAAATATTTACATGCTTGACCAGTTGTGAGTTTCTATCTGACAAACGAAAATTATAGTAATTAACATAATTAAATTAGAATAATTATCAAAATCTCTTACTTCCTCATTTATTGTTTAACAGATTACAAATCATTTTCATATACACTAAAATGACAAAATAACATCTTGAATTAGCTATTTCCTAAGGCAAAGATACTAAACAGCCCTGGAATTATGCATAGTGAAGCTGAATTTTTCTCTGATAATGGCTTCCAGTAAGTGACCTGAATTAATTTACTTTAATTTCCTCATTTGTGAAATGGGTGTTATAACGCCATCTACGTAATAGGATTTTTGCAGGAACTATGTAAGTTGTTTGACTTACCGACTGGCATTTCATGAGCTTTCAGTAAATGGTGTCCCATAATCTTTACCATTATTCTCTTGATTAATATTATAGATAGATGTTTTTAGTTCTCTAATTGAACTATTCTTTTATAATTTAATCTCTATAAGGGCAAGTTTAAAGGCAAAGTAATTTGTTTTTCCATGTCTCTATTACCACATATTGTTTAGTCTCTACTTGCATAGGACAAATTTAAATTTAAAGAGTAAGTATTTAATGTTCTGGCTTTGAATATAATAAAATCAAAGGCATATATGTTAATGTAGTGACTACAAGATGGTTTATAACATAGAAAATCCTATAACTTACAAATAATCTAAATGATGATCAATAGAAAATTAAGGAAACTGTGGTTTATATACAAAATAGAACAGAGTATAATTTTTAAGAAAAATGAGTGCTCTGTTTACTTTAGAAATAGAACTGATTTAGTAACTGTTTAAGAAAAGAATATGCATATTACTAGACTATTGATTCTTTAAATGAAATAAAGAGCATCATATATAAGGCATGCATACATATGTGTGTTATTTGGCTTTCCCATTGCTGGACCCAGTGCACATAACACAGAATGTCTGCAATTTAAAGAAAGAAAGTTTCATTTAGCTCTCAAGTCAAGTGATTTGGTCCATGGTTATCAGGCTTCTAAAGCAGAAATGACATGATGGAATGGGACAGATGAGCAAAGCTTCTCAGTTCATTGCAGCCACTAAACAGGAGCAGTGGGAGAGAGGAGGGGGAGAGAGACCACGTATAGTCCTCCAGGACCATGCCTCCATGCCTCACCTAGACACACCCACGAATGTGCTTTACTAATCTACTAGGTATTTGTTAACCCAATGTTGAAAAATCAAGGTTCTTTGTCACTATCTACAACTATATCATATATAGTTACCGTACTGTTATGGCTTGTGTCTAAATGTCCCCCAAAGCCTCATAAGTGGGATTTTTTCAGAGGTGGCTGCATCTAGAGTGTGTGACACTGGAACTGATTCATGGTTCAATGTTAGGATCAAGGTTGTGATTACTACCAGCCACAAGTAGCTGGGATAAGATATAAGGGATAGAAAGATCTATGGTCCTGTCTTGTTTTTTTTGCAACTTTCTGTCCACCATGAACTCTTTCTTTACTGCAGTTCCTGCCTGTCATGCCACCCTGCCCAAGAGGCAGGCAAATATAGACTGAAACCTCTATGAACTGTGAGCTAAATCTTTTCCCTCTTAACATTGGGTGTCGGGTATTTCATCTCAACAACAAGAGAAAAGATTATCTCTGGTATTGGAGAATAGAATGCTTTCCTTGATATTTTATATACAAGATATTTGCACTTGTATAGTAAACATATACTTATTATTTTAAATAAATAAGGAGGCAAGTAATGTGCAGATATTTTGTATTATTTTCTACATATTTATATAGATGCATACACTTATCTCAAATGAATACACAAAAAATGGTCAATAAATATAGAAAAAGATGAATAAAATTATATATTTGAGAAATCCAAGTTAAAGCCATTAGAGGAAGTTTCACAACCACTAGAATGGGCATAAAGAAAAAGGAATGATGGTAAGGAAGGGAAGGAATTAGAATCTGCACACAGTGCTGGAGGCAGTGAAAAACAGTGTGGTCTTTTGGGGAAACAGTTTGAAACTCTACAACATGCTATATGTATGCCTACTATATGATACAATAATTCTACACCAATCTAAAGGAGGTATGATCAAAACATAAGGTGGAAGTTTAAATAAAAATCACTATAGTAAAGGGCATCTTGCCATCTACACTCCCCCCAATACCTCTCCTCACACATCCCATTGTCCTTGCAGCCTTCTGAAGCAGTTCTGAATATTTTCTTTTTGAGGGTGTCATTAGTTGTGCTGTTGGGGTTACCTTGGTACCCTGAGTCCATTTCAAAGTGTTTACTTTTCATTTTGACTCTGTGGAAGAGTCAGAATCTCATGGTGGCAGTTCAGGCTCCTCCTGCCTGACTCCAGGCTCCTCCTGCCCGACTCCAGATCTGGTGACTGAGGTGGATGAAGACACGAGCTACTGTTTTTACTAGCCTATACCTTTCTGTGGGAGGGCACTGGGCAGGAGCATTCATGGTAATTTTCATCACACCTCATAATGACCCTCCTAAAAGAAGACTTTCAGAATTGTTTCAGAAAGTGACAAGAAAGATGAAGTAAAGGGTGGGGTGGCTTTAAGAGTACTAATAGCAATGCTTCTTTTACTGTAATTTTTAAAAATATTCACCGTATGATTCTATCACACCTAGTATACCCTAAATATTGACAGTATGTGTTCCCACAAAAATATATGCACAAATGTTCAAAATAAGCAAATGAGTGGAAACCACCCACATGCACATCAACGGATGAAAATATAAACAAAAGTCATAAACACATAAAAGGAACGTTATTCAACTATAAAATGAAATGTAGCTCTGATTAATCCTCCAAAATAAATGAATTTTTAAAATATTGCACTAAGTGAAAGAAGTTAGATTCAAAGAACCATACACTGTCTGATTCCGTTTATATGAAATCAAAATAGGTAGAAATGTAGAAACACAAAGTGAATTAATATTCATTTCTGATTGAGGATAAAGTGTTCGATTTTAAATATGAGCTTTCAGGGAGAGAAGAGGTGATACAAATATACTGAACTTAACTGTAATAACTCAATGTACTAAATATTACTGAATTTCACAATTTTAAAGGGCTAACATTTTATGTAAATGAAATCTTAATATTGTGCATGTATACTCATGCACAGTTCATTGATTCATTGATTTACATGTATTTGTTTATTTTTCAATGGTTCACAATATAATCTAGTATGGAAGAAGGGAGTTACTAATGTAAAATAAAAACGAAATAGACTGTTTTGATGCTCCTGGATTTGAATTCATATCAACTCATAGCTATTACTAGATAGACAGAAATATGTAGGTATATCCCTGTGTTATATATCTGTATAATACATATAGATATACTTATGTGTACAGGGTACATATCTGCTAACTACATCTAACTGACTCTAGAGGAAGTAACAAGTCAGTAGGAATGAGAAGAGTTAATTAACCTCCTGATTTCTAAATATTAGCCTCTATTTAAAGTAACCAAGATACACTGAAGTGAAGATTGCAATGCTGAGTCTAGAAGTGAGAAAATTCATTTTGGGTTGGCACTGTTTAGTTCCATAAATTAGGGCAATGGTAAATAAATAATGCAGATGAGTCAAGATATTGAAAAAATTCACATTGCTGGTCTATCATTTTGATCATCAAAGTAATAATAATATTGATAATAACAAATTATAATCCATTGAGAAAAATAGTAAACTCTTAGATTAGAATATATATAAATAAATTCTCTACTGTTTGTGGGGGTGAAGGCTGGCATAACTACTGTGGAATCAGTGTGGTGATTCCCCCCAAAATTAGCAATTCCCCTCCTGGATATTTTTCCAGAAGAATTGAAAACATCATACCACAGCATTATATGCATACCCATGTTTGCAGCAGCACAATTTGTAATAGCTAAATCTTGGAAACACCCCAAAATCCGATCAACCAAGGAATGGATTTTTAAAATGTGATATTTTATATAATGGAGTACTACTCACCTGTAAAGAAAGATAAACTTGAGTCTTTTATAAGTAAATAGACCATGTTCATAACTGAAATAAATCAAACTTGCATGCATAAACATCATATGGTCTCCTTAGTGTAAGAAACTGAATGAGTAAATAGATCTAAAAGGTACAATAGATATTATGAAAGGGAAAGAAACTGCTCAAAAGGAAAGAACAACTGAGCTGGGAGAAAGGAGAAAAGAAGGGACAGAAAATAAATAAGTAAATAAATAAATACATACACAAGAAAGCTAAGATAATTGTACTACTCATTCTATTAGTTCATTAAAAGGAACAGTTAGTGCTTATATTGTTTGATCAATTTTGCAAACCTATTATCTGGTAATCTGAGAAACTATCTTGAAGACAGCAACCATTGTTAATTTCCTTTCATCTTGTTTTGAAATTCATTTTTATTATTTTTTGTTCTCTTTAAAATAAAAAAAGACAGAAAAGCTAAGACATCTCTATTAATAGAAAGTCAGTAATAACCATAAGTGAAATTACAGGATTGCAAATCATCAGTGTTGGCTAAAAGTAATTGATGGAAGTATGATGAATTAAGTCCAATGTTTATACTGTGTAAAAAGTATCCACCTGAAAATTAAAGACTAATTGTAAATGGAAGAATAATTTATGATAGAAAAATCCTAGCAGACATCACCTGGCCAGGTGACCATGTCATAATCTTTATATTCAAACAACATACCGCTGTTTGCTTGCATCCTTAGGGTGTAGGTGTAATGTAATCAAACCAGGAGTAAAGCTCAGAAAATGCCAATGGGCATTCTGCAAATTAGCAGACATGTTCTCTTAGGAAGTGTCAAGCCTGAGCCAGAGAGACAAAGAAAGAAAAGTTGAGGAATTTTATCAGATTAACGAGTACTAACTTGGCAGGATAAATAAATTCACTGTATAATTTACATTAGTTATTGTATTAAGAAAAAACCTAAATAACATGCAATATTGGAATATTTGGCAAAATTGTATATAAATTGTGGATTAAAATGTAATAATTTAAAGATTTTGAATTTTATAGATACTTACTTCTAAAGATATGATGTGGCCAACTAACACTCAAATGTTTCAGAAAAACCAGGGTTGACATTTGTATGTGACTCCAAATATTTTTACATGGTTAGATATGTGTGTCTGCATGCATGAGTCTGAGAGTGAGCCTCACATGACAAAAGGGGCTAAAACTTATTATTTTTTAAATTCTGGATAAAAAATATCAGGCAATGTGTATAGTCTTCTTTGCAAATATTCTATAAACTTGAACCATATAAAATTACAAAATAAAATATCTTCAGAGAAATAGATGAGAAAACACACTGAAATATAAGTTTGTGCTTATACTTGGACTGTAGAGAATTTTTTACTTGTGTCCTTTTGCCTTATCCTTGTCACACTTATTAAAAGCAGACTGCTAATTAAAATGAGAAAAGAAGTGGATGGAGGGTCATACATCTCCTTTCTAAGCTTCGTATTGTCATACCTCAGCTTGATGCCTGTAGCAAAAGCATAGCATAGCCATATATATATATATATATATATATATATATATATATATATATATATATTTACAGAGAGAGAGAATCATAATATATTATAATTAATGTATATTTGTATATATATCAGTTAATTATGTATTTATAATGTATAATATGTATAATATTGGTATATTATGCTTATACATTATAGGTGTATAATGACTATATTATATCATATAGGATAATAACATAATATAGAGATAAAATATATCTAGAGATATTTACACATAAGTAAATTTTTCTTATCTTTATGTCATTGGCTAAAACTAGGAAAAATATTTTGGTAACCTATAGGAGGTATGGATTACAATTTCATGGGTTTTTTTTTTGAGGATATAAAATCTTTAATTTATTTTAGAGGTGACAAGCCAAGGACAGATGATGTCGTGCAATAGCAGTGATTTCAGAGGCAAACCATACTTGACCTAGGGCAGTCTGTTCCTCCTGTCAGTTTGGACCTGGATATATATATATATATATATATATATATATATATATATATATATACATATTTTTTTCCCCACTAAAATAAAAAAAATTTAAAAAAAACCTTTTCCCTGTGCTGTCACATTTCAAGGTAAATACATAACTGTCCTCCTTAACCTCACCAAGAAATTTAGTGACAAGTCACAGTGGTAAACAGATATTTATACTTACTGCTTACCTATTAGGATCTTCTTAGGAAAATGTTTGACAGGAAGGTTCCCTATAATCCTTAAATACCAGCTTCCCTTTCCTATTTTTGATCTGTGACATTTAAATGGCTCCTAATTAGGATTTCCTTAAAATATCTTTGGCTGAATTTCTCCCAGAACATATTTTAAATTTAGAAAGTATTGACAAAGCTTTTAGAGATATTTAGGAAATGACCATAAATGGGGGAAATATCATTTCTTTACTGCCATTTTTGACAAAGTAATTATTTTCATGATAATTTAGTGGCTTTGATCTAAAAACCCTAGCTCATGATGGACCAGAATTACAAAAAAAAAATCAAGAATCAACTTTCATTCAAAAAATCTGTAGTTGAATTTTTTGATACCAAAAAATAAGTAGTGATGCTGAGGCCATTCCTGGCTTCAAAATTAAATTCCTTGGACAAAAAGTGCTTCTGACTACAGAAAACAAAATCTTGAGGTAGAAATTTGACATTTCTGGTGTCACGAATAAACTGATGGGTTGTGGTGTTTTATTTTCTGATAGAACATGAGCCATTATTAGCAGAGGCCTATTTACCAGGACAGTGGTGGTTAATATTTATAAAATAACTGACATTTCCTAGATTAATCTTACTCAATCTTTGTTTAATGTCAGAAGTTGTCAGGGAGTAAAATTCCTGCCATTGCACCAGGTATGTTGAAGAAAGAACTCGTGTGTGTGTGTGTGTGTGTGTGTGTGTGTGTGTGCGTGTGTACAAGAACAGAGCAAAAAAGTAACTGGAAATGACACATTTCAAAATTGTAGCCTGGATAACTATGAAGGTAACATCTATTCTTTCTAAAAACCACGGAATCCATTTCAGAAGTTGCGGGGAATAGTTTCGAAGTCTCTAAAACAGGAAAGATTAGATATCTAGAAGTCTTAGATATTGATATGAATAAGAGAAAAGAAAGCGTGACTCATCACAGGGACTGAAGCCAATAATCTACTTCTTAGAATAATTACAATATTATTTTATTCTATCAAGGTTTCTTTGGTGTCTCTTCAGGTGTAGATAAGGACTGTGATGATCAGATCACAAAAAAATAGAATCTATTCAAATGTCACTAATGTGTCTTGGCCTCCAGGCAGGAGAAAGTTGAAATGATCCTGGCCGGTAATGAATACACTTTAAATGCTTAATTACAATATTTTTTTTCTGGCGCATAGAAGGTTACATGACTGTACTAACATCCCATGACAAGAATTACACCAGAAAAATAATAGTGTTTGTATTTTAAGTCTCTATATATAGTGCTCGGATTTGGTCACTATTATCATGATCTCTTGGAAGCATAGACTTTTATTATTTTACCATTGTCTACATCACTTTCTTGAGTTGAGATAAAATATCTGATATGGTTTAAAAGAAGAGAGGTTTATTTGGCTCATAATTTTAGTGGGTCCAATCCATGTTCAACTGGTGCTAACCCTGGGCAGAGAAAAGCTACTGACATCATAACAATCAAGAAATAGATGATAAGAAAAAAGGAGAATGCAGAGTCCAGAAAACACCCTCTGGGTCAGACTCCAGTGACAGACCCTCCAACAAGGCCCCACCTCCAAACGGCTCATTCAGCCACCAGAGTCATCACTGAATGAATCCACTGATGAGTGTGGCACCCCTATGGTCCACTCACCTCTAAATACATAAACTTTGGGGAGACATTTTATATCTAAACCGTAACAATCAAATGGTATCTATTTAAAATAATTTTAAAAAGAAATGTGCCAAGTCTTCACTTTTCCTGAGATCTATATTGTCTCACTTAGTTAGACAAAATAATGGCCCCGCAAAAGTGCTCACATCTCAGTCCATACACTATGAAAATACATTACTTTGCACTGCAAAAGGGACATTAATTTGATCAAGATTGAAAACCTAGAGGTGACAACAATATTCTGTATTATTTGTGAGTCTGCACAAGTAGATAATTTTTTTCTGGCTATGTTCACAAAGTCAGGGAAATGAAAGTGGAAGGACTATGCAGCTGCCTTTGCTGGCATGATGGAAGGAGAGGGCTATAAACCAAAAGAACAGGGGAAGTGGTGAGAAGCTGGAAAAAACAGATTTTGACCATAATCTATAGAAAGGAACTCAGCTTTGCTGATATCTTGATATTGACCCAGTGATAACCACAGATAATGATGAATTTATTTAGTTTGTCCAGCAAGTTACTACATCAGTAGTAAACTAAGTCATATAATTCCCGTAACAATCTCATTTCATGTAAGCTGCATTTTCTGTTTCACAGATATAAAGATATGAGATAAAGGGCAATTTTATATAACTTTCCAAAGGCCACATAAGAAGCCAACTGAAAGTTGAGGTTTAATACATAGGACTTTGATATTCTGTAGTCTTTACAGAATGAGAGGTTTATCAAGTGTTGGGAGCTGTTGAAGCTGGAGATTGATCACATGTGTGGGGCTAAAGCAAGGCCAGCCCAGAAAAAATAGAGAGACCAAAACAAGCTATGTAAGCAAGTTGCTCCAGCACCAAGTAGGCAAGGGGCCCAGGCCTGCCAAGCAATGGGTTGCTAGGCAAAGGGGCTGAAATTGACATCATCTTTCCCAGTATATACATAAAGGTGCTACAGTGGTTGAGCAGTTCCTTTCTTCCCATCAGGAGAGTAAGGGCTCCACCTGACCCCAGTTTTGTCTTTTCTTTATTTTTCTCATCCTCTTCTGGTCCTTAATCTCAAGAACCTCAGGAGCCGCATTTGGGTCGCAGTAATCAAGTATAATGTAAAAGAATCATTCCATTCTTCAGTAAGTGTATTAATTAAATAAACTAATAAAGTATAAAGCCCATGTATAAATATGACAAAGCTGTCCTATTTTCTATGATCAAAATAATGGAAATACTGATTGGTAGAAAAATTTAGTCACTGAGTTATCTGAAATAGCACTCATGATGGAAGAGGATATTTTGATGTACTCACTGGATTTTTTATTTAAGAATGGAGAAAAAGATGGACGTAGTAAAAAGTGCAGTAAATAAAACATTACTGCTGGAAAGGATGTGGAGGAGTCGGAAATTTTATATTTTGCTAATGAGAATCTAAAATGATACAAGGCTTTAGAAAACTCTGAAGCACCATCGAAGTTAAACAGAATTATCATGAAACTCAGCAGTTGTACTCTAGTTATATATTGAGGAGAATTGAAACCATACATCTGTACAAA
Organism: Hydrochoerus hydrochaeris; assembly: GCA_004027455.1. NCBI lineage: Eukaryota > Metazoa > Chordata > Mammalia > Rodentia > Hydrochaeridae > Hydrochoerus > Hydrochoerus hydrochaeris. The sequence goes on along the minus strand of PVLA01006893.1, from coordinate 34,852 downwards.
TACTCACTGTAGCATTGTTGGTAATAGCAAAAATGGAGGCAACCCAAATGTTCATCAAATTATGACTAGACAAAATGTAATATATCCATGCAAAGGACTTTGATTAAAAATAAAAGGAAATAAAGTTCTAATTCAATGTGGATGAACCTTTAAATGATTATGTTACCACAAAAAAGACACAAAATGTTACATATTACTGATGCCATTTATGTAAAATGTCCTATATTAGAAAATATATAAAGATAAGACTATCAGTAGCTGCAAAGGTTTGGTAGGAGCTAACTGCTAATTGGTATGGGGCTTCTTTATAGCATATCAAAAACGGTTCAAAATAAGACACTGGTGATAGTTTTATGAAAATGTGAATATATTTTTAAATTTTCCTAAAAATGTGAATTTATGATATGTGAATTATATCTCAATTAAGAAAATAATAGGAAGGATACTTTGGAAAACCAAACACAAAAAGGTAAGCCCAAGGAATTTAACGTTTTATAAACAGAGTTAATATTTTCGACACATTACCCTGTGCTGTGAACAGAGTAGTCATCATGTTCGCCATCATGTCACTAAGGATATAATAAAGGTTTTGCTCAATTAAATTTAGACATTACAATGTCAATAATGTTCTTAAAAATATATTTATGTTTTATAAATATCAAGACAAAATTAAACATTAAAGACAAATTGAGTTACCATAAATCTATGAATTCAAATACAGTCACATTTAAAATTAATACTTTGTCCTTGTCTGACATGTTTTTGCCTCGAGTATTCTATTGATTTGCTGTCTCAGGACCTATTTGCATGCTATTTTAAGCTTTCATTTTCTGAAGTATTGCTGTTTATCCTAGAAAATCTGCATGCACTATATCACATGAAAATTTAATTTAGACATATGTTTTATAATAAAAGATGCAGACTGGCGTTATACCTAGTGAGATCTGTTCTTTTGCTTATGTAACAATAGCTCTATTGATTGTACTCATTCATTGTTAATTAGATTCCTTGCAAAGGCTATTGGCAGCATTTCTATAATATTTTTAGCAAATAAAATTATGAAATATAAAGAAACATGGGAGACTCTGTGTCTCTCATATTTCCAAAACCATTACTGCAGTACTTAAGTATAAAATTCTTCTATTTTGAGACCATAGGTATTTCCCTTAAAAACAAAAGGAAAACTTGCCAGCATACTAAGTGAAATGCACTGTCAGCAAGACAGACCACAGGAGGGATTCCTGTAAGACATACAACACAGTCCAGGCCAGGAAATGTATCAACAAGGTTTCTAGAGAGTAGGTTTGGGAAAAGTCACTTTTCTTCCATAGAACATTTAAACATTGTGTCAGAGACACTTGAGGGCTTCAAATATAATCCGCATTAATGCCCCCTTGTATTTAATAATTGCAAAATTATCTGTACATTCAGATTTTCCCACAAGCAAAGGTTTGTTATTTATATTTAATTATATTTCATAGTTTATTGTGTTTCATAGCCCCAAACCATGTATTACAGGTTCATTATTTTGCAGCTGAATGTATTTTAGAAGCTACAGTAGATTCCTTCTGTTCTAGGTAGGAAGCAATGAAAATAATGCAACAGCCTAGAACTTTAATTCTTAGTGCAGTTTTTTGCCTGACTTTAAATATTTCAAGACTGCTTGAATTCAATTTTGAAAGGAAATTATCCAGACATGATAGGGGGTCTACGAAGGGCATTCTTAAAATTATCTTTATGCGTGAATCTTAGATATCATTTGAGTATATGGTAGTGTGGAGGGCAATTTGCTACACACCTGTATACCTCCTTCCACCCCTTTCTACTCTACTCTGTGCACCAGATTTGTAGGGATTGCCACATCAGTCTACTTCACCTCTAGCTTTTGGTTGAACTTCAGCAATTGGAAATATGGTGGTGATTGGGAGAACAGAGGTGAACAATGTCAGACTGCTGATCCTTCACTCCCTGTCTCTCTTCCTGCTGGGATGCAGATTGGATGTAGCAGTGAGTTGCTAATGTAAAGCTGCAGTCAGCCTGACTCATCAATATCATCAGCTCCAACTATAGCTCTTTCTTGACAAAATGGAGAGGGTAAAATTACAAAACTCCTCAAGAACCAGATTGCAAATGTATATAAACGTCATGTTAAGGAACATAAATATATTCTGATTAAATGGACATGACTAAAGGGCAGAGTTTGTTCTTTTTTGAGTAGCTAAATTTAGACAAAAAGAGACAATAAAAGCAGTAATTGGAAGAGCAAATGTAAAAGGAAGAGGGTCTAGAAGAAGGAAAGTTATCCAGTAATTCCTTTAAATAACCCTGACAAGCAACAAGGGTCTAAACCAAAGAAATAATTTCTGAAAAGACTGGGGCAAATGATAGAAATGTTGAGTAGGAATATACCTATGTCTAACTTTTTGGAATTGACTTACCACTGAAGAAAATGTTCCTGCATCCATTGTGTTTAATAATTCAATGGAGTTTTTAATATTAATTGATTGATAGAAGAAAAGAAACACTACAGAACTTGTACAACTAGTTATCTTTATTTTGTAACAAATTATGAATAAGCTCATAGCTTTATTACCAAAAATAACTGTTTGATAATGATACTAACAGTTGTTCTTATTCTCCAGAATCAATGGGAATTGCATTTGTTTTAAATTGTTAGTACTCATGCAATAAGGTTAAGCAATATAAACAAAATGTTTTTTTTGAAACTACTTCCATTGCTGGAGTAAAATTGTTAAAAGTTTGCAGTTTTTTCTATTCCTTTTTGTAAGTTTCTAGGCACATACACATATATGCAGCACAGATTTTAAGATATGTGTAAATTACAGCAAACACATAAATTTGTTAATTACCTTTATCCCTAATAATTATTAGTGTATCCTTGTCTTATAAATACAATGTATAAACCTCATTTTTGCTCCCCATAAAGTAGCACATATAGTATTGTATAATAATTTTGTGATGTGTGCCATTTAGGTACTTTTCCAATTTTTGCTATTCCAAACAATAAATATATGTTTGCTCACAGTAAAGTCACATCTATTATTTTTTTATTTTAAAGATAATAAAACAAAAGAGGACAGATCTAAGCAGATCAGAACAGAACAATGTAAGCAACACAGCTCTTCACAAGAAAATTGGATATTAACAGTAACTATCATAATGTCTCTTTCTTTGAAATAGTTGAGCTTAGCTTTACACACAATAATGTCAAACATAACAAAGTAGAATAAAACAACTCAAGAGAATGGAAGTATTCCAAGGCATTCTGAACCAAATAACCGAAGATGAACAATTGCTGCTATATTATCTCATTTTCCATAAAAATTTTGCTTATACTATCACACATATTAAAATCCAATAAGACACAATGTGATAGAACCAATGGTAATAGAAAAACAAGAGCATGGTAGGACTTCAGAGCAAGATGATATCAAATCAACAATGGCTGCCACAATGTCTTGTTTTCAAAGTAACTATTCATACGATCACATATATTAAGATCAAACAAAACAGAATAAAACCATTCCAACCAATGAATGAAAACATAAAGTGTCAAAGCAGTATAATGGTGAACCACGATTTCCATAAAATCTTTTATACTCTTACCATTTCTTACACTAGGGAAACTATACAGTATTTATACATGCAAGTTTGATTTATTTCACTTATGAGTATAGATTCAAAATGCATCCATTTATTTATAAATATCTCAATGTGATCATTCTTTATAGCTGAGTAGTACTCCATTGTATAAAAGTACCACAATTTTTTTATCCATTCCTCAGTTGATGGGCACTTAGGTTGTTTCCAAGATCTGGCTATTACAAATTGGGCCGCTATAAACATGGGTGCACATATATCACTGTGGTATGATGTTTTCAGATCTTCTGGGAATATGCCTAAGAGTGGAATAGCTGGGTAAATGGGACCTCCAACCCCAGCATTTTGAGGAATCTCCAGATTGACCTCCACAGTGGTTGCACCAGTCTACACTCCCACCAACAGTGCAGAAGAGTTCCTTTTTCCCCACAGCCTCTCCAGCATTTGTTGTTGGTAGTTTTCTTGATCCTGGCCATTCTTTCTGGAGTGAGATGGAATCTCAGTGTGGTTTTAATTTTTCATTTCTCCAATGATCAATGATGATGAACATTTTTTTATGTATTTATTCGCCATTCATATTCCTTCATCTGAGAACTGTGTGTTCATCTCGGATGCCCATCTTTGGATTGGGTCTTTGAATTTCAGGGATCTGATTTTTTAAAATTCTTTATAAGTTCTAGACAGAAGTCTTTGTCTGAGGGACAGTTCAATAAGATTTTTTCCCAGTTTGTAGGTTTTCTTTGTACTCTGCTGGAGATTTCTTTGGACATGCAGAAACTCTTTAATAAGATGTGATCCCAGTTATTGATTCTGGGAAGTATTTCCTGTGCAGTTTGGTTCTTGTTCATGAATTTTCTACCTACCCCTATGTCTTCAAGATTTTTACCTACTTTGTCTTCCAGAGATTCAGTGTTTCTGTTTTAATATTTAGATCTTTGATTCATTTGGATTTTAGTTTAGTACATGGTGACAGGCATGGGTCTAATTTTAGTTTTTGGCATATGGAGAGCCAGTTTTTCCAGCACCATTTATTAAAGAGACTGTTGTTCTTCCAGTGAACATGTTTGGCCCCTTTATCAAAGATAAGGTGGTTGAGTGTGTTTGTAGCTGTATCTTCTAGTCTATTCCATTGATCTTCAGGTCTGTTTTTATTCCAGTACCATGTTGATTTTATTACGGTAGCTTTGTAGTATAACTTCAAGTCAGGGATTGTGATGCCTCCTGCCTTGGCTTTGCTGCTTAGAATTGCCTTTGCTATTCTAGGCCTTTCCTGGTTCCAGATGAATTTTAGGAGTGATTTCTCTAGATCTATGAGTTATGTTAGTGGTATTTTCATTGGGATTGCATTGAATGTGTATAACAATTTTGGGAGAATGGCCATTTTTACAATATTTATTCTTCCTATGCATGAACAAGGGATGTCTTTCCATTTTCTGAGGTGCACTTTGATTTCTTTTTCAGGGTATTTTAATTTTCCCTGTACAACTCTTTTACATCTTTTGTTAGATTAATTCCTAAGTATTTCATTTGTTTGGATGCTAGTGTGAAGAGTGTGGCTTCTCTTATTTCTCTCTCGGTGATTTTGTAGTTAGCGTATAAGAATGCTATTGATCTTTGAGTATTGACTTTGTTTCCAGCTACATTTCTGAATTTATTTATTATATCTAGGAGACTTTCAATGGAGGTTTGGGGGTCTTCTATGTAGAGTATCATGTCATCTGCAAATAATGATAATTTAAATTCTTCTTTTCCTATCTTTACTCATTTTATTTCTCTCTCTTGTCTAATTGCTCTGGCTAGTATTTTCAGTACTATATTGAATAGGAGCAGTGATAAGGGACATCCTTGTCTTGTGCCTGATTTCAAGGTAAAGGCTTTCAGTTTTTGGCCATTTAATATGACACTGGCTGTTGGTTTGTCATAGATGGCCTTTATCATATTGAGGTAAAGACCATCTATTCCAATTCTCTGTAAGGTTCTTATCATGAATGGGTGTTGGATCTTATCAAAAGCTTTTT